>ML243467.1:0-90551 GCA_005239495.1 Nicotiana undulata
GGGGCTCAAAACCAAATATACACACAACTTCAAAATCATCCTACGAACTTATTCGAGTAATAACACCACCCAAATAATATCAAAAATAATGAATTAAACTCCAAAATCTATAGCTTTCCTCAAAAACTTCATTAACTACAAATTTTCCATTTTTAGTCCGAATTACCTCAAACTGAGTCCGTTTCTTACCAAATTTCACAGATAACTCATATAACACGTATTGAACCTGTTCCGGGCTTCGGCACCACAATATGGGCCCGGTAACATGGTTTCACATCAAAGTTCATTTTCAAAAACCTTTATATTTTTCAGAAAATAATTTTTCTTTAAAAAATCATTTCTCGGACTTGGGACCTCAGAATTCGATTCCGGGCATACGCCCAAGAATCATATTCTTCCGACGGACCCTATGGATTGTCAAATCACGGGTCCGGATCCGTTTTCCAAAAATGTTGACCAAAGTCAACCTTATTCAATTAATTACCATAAATTCAACATTTATTCAATTTTCCACATAAAGGCTTCCCGGCTACGCGCCCGGGCTGCGCACGTACATCGAGGTGAGATAAATGTGGGCTTTCAGGGCCGCAAAAAACATATTAAATTAAAATTACACGGGATAACCTTTTGGGTCATCACAATCTCCACCTCTAAAACAAACGCGTCCTCGAACGGACATAGAAAGGTACTTGAATCGGAGAAAAGATGGGGATATCGACTCCGCATATCTGACTCAGACTCCCAGGTAGCTGCCTCAACAGGCTGACCTCTCCACTGAACATGAACCGAAGGATAACTCTTCGATCTCAATTGACGAACCTGCCGAGCTAATATGGCTACCGAATCCTCCTCATAAGACAAATCCTTGTACAACTGGACACCGCTAAAGTCAAGTACATGAGATGGATCCGCAATATACCTCTGAAGCATAGATACATGAAACACCTGGTGCACCGCTGATAAACTCGGTGGCAAAGCAAGTCTGTAGGCCACCTCTCCCACCTTATCCAAAATCTCAAATGGACCAATGTACCTAGGGCTCAACTTTCCCTTCTTCCCGAACCTCATCACGCCCTTCAAGGGCGACACCCGAAGAAATACCCGGTCTCCTGTCATAAATGCCAAATCTCGAACTCTGCGATCCGCATAATCTTCTGTCTGGACTGAGCTGTACGAAGTATATCCTGAATGACCTTCACCTTGTCCAAGGCATCCTAGAGTAACTCAGATCCCAACAATCTAGCCTCTCCCGGCTCAAACCATCCGCTTGGCGACCGACACCACCTACCATACAACGCCTCATACGGAGCCATCTGAATGCTCGACTGATAGTTGTTGTTGTAGGCAAACTCTGCTAAAGGCAAGAACTGGTCCCATGAACCACCAAAGTCAATGACACACGCTCGTAGCATATCCTCCAAGATCTGAATAGTGCGCTCGGACTGTCCATCCGTCTGAGGATGAAACACTGTGCTCAAATCTCATGCTGAAATACTCTCTAGAAATGGGAGGTAAATTGAGTACCTCGGTCTGAAATAATGGATACGGGCACCCCATACAATCGAACAATCTCCCTCACATAGATCTTTGCCAACTTCTCTGAAGAATATGAAACTGATACAGGAATGAAGTGCGCTGATTTGGTCAGCCTATCCACAATGACCCACACCGCATCAAACATCCTCTGAGTCCGTGGGAGTCCAACTAACAAATCCATGGTGATACACTCCCACTTCCACTCGGGAAGCCCAATCTGCTGCATCAAACTACCGGGTCTCTGGTGCTCGTACTTAACCTGCTGACAGTTCATAGATCCCTGCTGAAGGCGCTCAAACTGCCTCCGATAGTCCTCTATCTGAGTAACTGGAAGAAACTTCCCCAAGAACAACTCGGAGAACTGAGCCCAAGTCAAAGGTGCACACCCAACTGGTCTGGTCAAGCAATAGTCTCTCCACCAAGTCTTGGCGGTACTAGAAAGGCGGAAAGTAGAAAAATCGGCCCCGTTGGTTTCCACAATGCCCATGTTCCAAAGAACCTCATAACAATTGTCCAAGTAATCCTGGGGATCCTCTTATGGTGCACCAGTAAAAGTAGTAGGAAATAGCTTGGTGAACCGATCTAATCTCCATAGGGCATCTGCTGACATAGCTTCTCCCTCAACTGTCGGTGCTACAATACCCGACTAAGCTACTCGGACTGTCTGAGGTGCCGGAATGTGGATTTGAGGAGCTAGCTGCTTTGGTGTGCGAGTAGCAGGAGTCTGGGGCCCTCCCCCATCCTGAGAGATGGATGGTGCAGTAGGAATAAGATCGGCCTGAGCCACGCTCTCCATAAGTCCCACTAAGCGGACAAGAGCGTCCTGAAGAACCTGGGTGGCAATGAACCCCTCTAGGACCTGAGCTGGTCCGACTGGAACCGTCTGAGTAGGAACCTCACCGGAGAAGTCTACCTGTGGGTCCTCTACTAGGGTTGCTGCTCTGGGCTGAGCCCTGCACCTTCCTCGGCCTCTAGCACGGCCTCGTCCTCGGCCCCTCATAGGAGCTGCAATAGGAGGATCGGGCTGCTGATCGGTAGATGATGAAGCACGCGTTCTCACCATCTGCGAGAGAATAGAGTAGAAACTCAATTAGCATTTAGAATTCAAATCGCACGACAGAGAAGGAGAAAAAGTGAGGTTATTCCTAACTTTGCAGCCTCTGGGGATAAGTACAGACGTCTTCGTACCGATCCCTCAGACTCTACCAAGTTTGTCCGTGAGTTGTGAGACCTAAGCAACCTAGTGCTCTGATACCAACTTGTCACGAACCGAAATCCCACCTCCAGACCGTGATGGCGTCTAACATTGAACCCACTAGACAAGCCAACGTTTTGATTAGATTGACTTATTAACTATTAAATAACCAAAACTAACTAGAACGTGTATAATAAAATGTGGAAGTAATGTGAAATTAAAGAACTAAAATAGGCATCCCATAATAATTTCCGTAAGAACAACCCCAGAAACCGGTTTCACAACCTCGCGAACTGTCTATGAGTTTACTAAATACAAAGGTCTGAAATAAGTAAATACAACTGTCTTGGAACTACAAAATAAGACAAAAATGGGAAGATAGATAGTGACGCCAAGGCCCACGAACGTCTATGAGTCTACCTCGATGTCTCCTGTGTGGACTGAAGGATACTCCCTTTGTCAGTGTCCACTGGGTCCGGCTGCGTAATCTGCACAACATAAAGAAAGTGCAGGTGTAGCATCAGTACAACCGACCCCATGTACTGAGTAAGTGGCGAGCCTAACCTCGGCGAAGTAGTGACGAGGCTAGATACGACAACCACAAATCACTTGTACAGTTCTACAGTATATAACAAGGAAATAACAGGAAATAAACATTTAAGTACGGCAAGGAAGGGGACAAATAATTGAGGAAACAAAGGGAACAATAATGAATAACTGAACAAGGCAACAATATAGAAGAGTAAAGGTCAACAGGAAGTAACAACAAAAACAAATATGTACACGGCATCACCCTTCGTGCTTTTACTCTCGTCCCCACAATGCAATAAGTAAATGAAAGGGCACAGCATGTTCCTTCGTGCTTTTAAATGTAAAATCATGGCACGGCATCACCCTTCATGCTTTTACTCTCTTCCTCACAATGCAATGAATGAAATGAATACACGGGATCACCCTTCGTGCTTTTACTCTCTTCCTCACAATGCAATGAATGAAATGAATACACGGGATCACCCTTCGTGCTTTACACTCTTCCTCACCCAATCAAAATCAAACAACAACTTGGCAAGGAAATGAACAGTAGGAGGTACAATTCCTAACCACCCAGCAAGGGGATAACAACCAAAAATAATACTGCCCGGCAAGGGACTCAGCTATAAACAATCTCATACGAGTATATAACTTAACAAAATCAATCCTCAACTGAAACAACTTATCATCCTTAATCAAGTATACTCAGCAAATGAACAACTTCCAAAATGAATCTACTTCATAAAACAATAAATATCGAAGCAATAACATGTAATACACCAAAACCGACTCAGGCATTCTTGACAAACAATGTATAGGTACCCGTCACCTCTCCTATACATTGAACATTATAGAAACAAGTAGCACATACGACTCAACACCTATTCCCTTAAGCTAATGTTAGGCCAAACACTTACCTTGGCTCCAAGAGTGCCAATCAAGCCTCTAACGTCGCTTTTCCTCTCGATCTCGACTCCGAAACGATTGTATCTAGACATAATCGACTCAATAACATCAATAATTACTCAATAATTCAATTCCAAAGCCTAATTATAGAATTCCCAACATTCTTCCAAAAATTCCAAAATTCGACCCTGGGCCCGCTTTGTCCAAACACGAGGTTCGGACAAAAACCTGATCACCCATTCCCCCACGAGCACGAATATACAATTTATTTTGAAATCCGACCCCGAAACGAGGTTGAATTCCCATTAATTCAAAAACCCTTAACTCTACCCAAAACCCCATATTCTATCCTTGATTTCCATGATTTTAGGCCTAGAATCTAATATTGATTTGGTGAAAATGGAAGAAAATGGAGTTAAGAACACTTACCTATGAAGCTCAGGTGATGGGGCTCTTCAAAAATGGCCAAAGGAGGTGTAGAGAAGAAGAAGAAGGTAGTGGAAAAATGAGAAATCCCGTGTTAGTATTCTGTTTTGGGGTATTAAATGACTGGGCGAAATTAGTGTTATGCGATCGCGGAAGTGCGAGCGCGATCGCATAGAGGTCTGAGTCTTGTGCACTGCGATCGCGGAGCAGTGGTTGCGATTGCATAGGGTTCCTGGCTTAGGCTTCGCGATGGCGGATGGGCAGGTGCGACCGCATAGAGTAATTACCCAGCCCCCCCCCCCCCCCCCCCCATTTTCTTATACCCTATGCAATCGCGGGGGCAACCTATGCGATCGCTTAGTGTTAGACATCAGATACAGCACCTTACACCAGATTTTTCAACTCTTTTGCACCCCGACACCTACCCGAAACTCACCCGAGCCCTCGGGGCTCAAAACCAAATATACACACAACTTCAAAATCATTGTACGGACTTATTCGAGTAATAAAACAACCAAAATAACATCAAAAATAATGAATTAAACTCCAAAATCTATAGCTTTCCTCAAAAACTTTATTAACTACAAATTTTCCATTTTTAGTCCGAATCACCTCAAACTGAGTCCGTTTCTTACCAAATTTCACAGATAAGTCATATAAAACATATTGAATCGGTTCCGGGCTCCGGCACAACAATACAAGCCCGGTAACATGGTTTCACATCAAAGTTCATTTTCAAAAACCTTTATATTTTTCAAAAAACAATTTTCTTTAAAAATTCATTTCTCGGACTTGGGACCTCGGAATTCGATTCCGGGCATATGCCCAAGTACCATATTTTCCTACGGACCCTCCGAGACCGTCGAATCACGCGTCCGGATTCGTTTACCAAAAATGTTGACCAAAGTCAACCTTATTTAATTAATTACCATAAATTCAACATTTTATCAATTTTCCACATAAAGGCTTCCCGGCTACGTGTACGGGCTGCGCACGTACATCGAGGTGAGATAAATGGGGGCTTTCAAGGCCTAGGAATATAGATTAAATTAAAATTACACGGGATGACCTTTTGGGTCATCAGAAGTGGTCGCCAGAGTGCGAAGGCTTCTCCAGATGTTGTCACAGGTAGTCTGACTGTCCAATCGCATGATGTTTATGCTCTTATTGATCCCGGGTCTTCATTGTCATATGTCACTCCATTTATTGCTTCACGTTTTGGGATAGAACCCGAACAGCTTCACGAGCCGTTCTCTGTGTCGACTCCGATTGGTGATTCTATCACGGTCGCGCGAGTCTATAGGAACTGTGTTGTCACGGTGTGTGGTCGAGATACCACGACTGATCTTATCGAGTTAGAGATGTTAGATTTTGATGTAATCATGGGAATGGATTGTCTCTACTCGTGCTTTGCTAAACTCGACTGCCGAACCAGAATTATGAGGCTCAAGTTTCCTAATGAGCCAATTATTGAATGGAAGGGGAATGATGTTGTGCCGAGAGGTAGGTTTATTTCCTATCTTAAGGCCTCCAAGATGATCAGGAAGGGATGCATCTATCATTTTGTCTGGGTTGCTAACACCACTTCAGAGGCGCCTGCTCCCGAGTCAGTGCTGGTTGTGAATGAGTTTCTTGAAGTGTTTCCGGATGAGCATCCTGGAATTCCTCCAGATAGAGAGATCGATTCGGGATTGATGTATTGCAAGATACGCAGCCAATATCTATTCCACCTTACAGGATGGCACCAGTAGAATTGAGAGAGTTAAAAGAACAATTGAAAGATCTATCAGAAAAGGTTTTTATTCGTCCAAGTGTGTCGCCTTGGGGCGCACCGGTTCTTTTTGTCAGAAAGAAGGATGGATCACTTCGGATGTGTGTTGATTATCGGCATCTCAACAAGGTCACTATCAAAAACAAATATCTATTGCCTCGGATAGATGACTTGTTCGATCAATTGCAAAGTGCTAGGTTCTTCTCAAAGATTGACTTACGGTCCGGGTATCACCAGCTAAAGATCAGGGAGCGGGATATCCCTTAGACCGCCTTCAGGACTCGTTATTGGCACTTTGAATTCCTTGTAATGTCTTTTGGGCTAACCAACGCCTCAGCAGCTTTTATGGACCTCATGAATCGGGTTTTCAAACCGTTTCTTGACTCCTTTATGATTGTCTTCATTGACGACATCCTTGTTTATTCGCGAAGTCAGGAAGATCATGCTAATCACCTCAGCGCGGTTCTGTAGACTCTTCATCAGCACCAGTTATATGAAAAGTTTTCAAAATGTGAGTTTTGGCTAGAATCAGTCATCTTTTTGGGCCATGTTGTTTCCAGGGAGGGGATTTGGGTTGATCCCCAAAAGATTGCAGCGGCGAAAGATTGGCCTAGACCAACAACCCCGACAGAGATTCGTTGTTTCTTGGGTCTAGCTGGGTATTCTCGGAGGTTTGTGGAGGGATTCTCTACTCGCGCCTCCCCATTGACTAAGCTGACACAAAAACCAGTTAAGTTTCAGTGGTCCGATGTTTGTGAAAAGAGTTTTCAGGAATTGAAGTCGAGATTGACTTCGGCACCGGTGTTGACCTTGCCAGAAGGTACAGAAGGATTCGTGGTTTATTGTTATGCTTCAAGGGTTGATTTGGGGTGTGTGTTGATGCAATGTGGTAAAGTTATAGCGTATGCTTCAAGGCAACTCAAGAATCACGAGAAGAATTATCCGACGTATGATTTGGAGCTCGCAGCGGTTGTGTTTGCATTGAAACTCTGGGGTCCATGTAGACGTGTTCACAGACCACAAGAGTCTTCAGTATTTATCAAGCAGAAGAAGTTGAACTTACGGCAGCGGAGGTGGTTAAAATTTCTCAAGTATTATGATATGAATATTGTGTACCATCCAGGGAAGGCGAATGTGGTAGCCGACGCTCTTAGTCGAAAATCCATGGGTAGCTTGGCACATTTAGAATCCAGTCAAAGGCCTTTGGCTCGGGAGGCTTATCAGTTGGCCAGTCTAGGGGTCTGTCTTTCAAACTCAGATGCGGGGAATGTCGTGGTGTGTAATGGAGCAGAGTTTTCGCTTGTAGCGGAATTCAAGAGAAAGAAATTCAGGAATCCGTCTTGGGCACAATTGAGGGAAGAAATTTTGAATCACAAGATTTAAGCTTTTTCACTCGGCAATGATGACGCTGTTTTGCGGTGCCAAGGGAGGTTATGTGTTCTAGATGTGGATGATCTCCGGGAGAGGGTAATGGAAGAAGCTCATAATTCCAGGTATTCTGTTCACCCATGTTCTACGAAAATGTATCGCGGTCTGAAGGAAATTTATTGGTGGAATGGTATGAAGAGGTGTGTGGCGGACTTTGTGGCTAGGTTTCCGAATTGTCAGCAAGTGAAGGCCGGGCATCAGAGGCCTGGTGGGTTGACACAGCTTATGGAAATACCGATGTGGAAATGGGAAATGATCAATATGGACTTCGTGGTAGGGTTACCCCGCACTCAGCGCAAGTTCGACTCAATTTGGGTAATAGTGGATCGACTCACGAAGTCGGCGCATTTCTTGCCAATCAAGTCCACCAATACCGCAGAACGGTACGCTCAGTTGTATATCAAAGAAATAGTCAGACTCCATCGCACTCCAGTTTCTATTATCTCGGATTGAGGGGCCCAATTCACAGCTAAATACTGGAGAAAAGTTCAGCAAGGTTTGGGTACTCAGGTAAATCTCAGCACAACTTTCCACGCACAGACGGACGGTCAAGAGGAGCGGACTATTCAGACGCTTGAAGATATGTTGTGGGCTTGTGTTTTAGATTTCAAGGGTAGCTGGGAGGATCACTTGCCGCTTATAGAGTTTGCTTACAATAACAGCTTTCATGCTAGTATCCAGGTGGCCCCATTTGAGGCATTGTAGGGGAGGAGGTGTAGGTCTCTGATTGGATGGTTTAAGGTTTGTGAGGCAGAATTGCTAGGACCAGATCTTGTGCAACAAGCAATGGAAAAATTTAGACTCATTCAGGAAAGGATGAAAACTGCTTAGAGTCGTCAGAAATCCTATGCGGATGTTCATCGTAGAGATTTGGAGTTTCAAGTAGATGATTGGGTATTCTTGAAGGTGTCTCCCATGAAGGGAGTGATGCGGTTTGGGAAGAAAGGGAAATTGAGCCCAAGGTATGTCGGGCCATATCGGATCGCTCAAAGGATAGGGCAAGTAGCGTATAGGCTGGAATTGCCCCTTGAAATGTCATTAGTGCATCCAGTGTTTCATGTGTCCATGTTAAAGAAGGTAATGGGAGATCCAGCTGCCATTGTGCCAGTTGAGACCATTGAAATCAATGAAGAACTGTCATATGAAGAGGTTCCGGTTACTATTGTTGATAGGCAAGTCCGTAGGTTGAGGAACAAAGAAATTGCTTCTATCAAAGTGTTATGGCGAAGTCAACAAGTCGAGGAAGCCACGTGGGAAGCGGAAAGTGAAATGAAAGAAAAATATCCCCATTTGTTTGAACAACTCTAGTAGTGATCGTGAGAACTGCCATCTCTAAGTGAATACACCCTTGTGTTTAATTTTGTGCAAGAACACTTCACTCTCCTAATTTCCTTATTATTGTAACATCTCAAGTTGTGCCATATTTGTGTATGTTGTGATTATTTGGGTAAGGTGCAGCTCTTTGAAGTAAGCTAACTTATGTGCAAATCATGTGGTAGTTAAATGATATGCAAGTTGTGGTGTTAACTGAATTATGTATAAGCATGTTGAAGAAATTGAATTGTATATGATTTGATGGGATAACTGAATTATGTGCGAACGGTCGGAGTAAATGAAATTATGTGAAACTCATGTGATGGTTAAATGATTAATTGAAGTGTAGATTGGTAATGATTAATTGAAGTGTGTACGTCATGTTGAAGTAATTGAATATATGCAAGTTGTTGAGGTAACAAGGTTATATAAAAGTTGTTAGAATAACTGCATTATGTAGCATTAAATTGGAAATGTGTTTCGAGGGCTCTCTGTCAGGTATATAGGCCTAGTTACAAAGGAAACTCTGGCGAAATTTCCAGAAAATATCGGAGTTAGTAAATATTATGGGGGGTTTTTGCATATTGTGTTGTCAAAAATGATCCCCCGATCCTCATTCGAGGACGAATGATTTTAAGAAGGGGAGGATATAAAGACTCGTAAAATTTCATGTCTAAAATATTGCCCGAATTGGTCCCGGTGTTGTTATAACTGTAGAAATTCTTTAAAAACGGACCCATTTTGGGTAAAAGTACCCCGGAACTTAAAAGATAAAATTTTTGAGGAATTGCGCGTTATGCGACGCACTTTGCGATCGCATAACAGGTATGCGGACCGCATAGTGATCGCATACCAGGACAGGCTAATGTCCTAATTAAGGACAACTATGCGGCCCAGAATGCGATCGCATTTTTGGGTATGCGGACCGCATAGTTGTCACATTCTTGCCCCATGAGTTTTTCGAGGGAGGTTATGCGACGCACTATGCGATCGCATAACAGGTATGCGGACCGCATAGTGGTCGCATACCTGGGCAGATTGTTTTTCAATTTTGGCCCATTTGAGGGCCATTTCTGCGACAGGAATGCGGACCGCATAGCAGGAATGCGATCGCATTCCTGGCCGCACTTCTGTGTCGGGGCTCCTATTTTCTAAATTTAAAACCCGACCCCCTGTTTAATAAGACACCCCTTCCCTTCATTTTTAGCAATTTTCTTACCAAAAATAGAGAGAGGAAAAGAGAGTTCTTGAGAGAGAAGGTTTCAACATCATCCAATTTGATTTATCCAAAATCACTCAAGCCCGGGAATTATCGGGTTATTGCCATCTTCTTCACTCAAAGAGGTAAGTCTTCACCCCATCTCCCTTTAATTCTCAGATTTTAGTTATAAATAAAACACACATAGTTGGTTCTTGAAAAGGAAAAGTTGAAACTTTGCATGCATGTGAACAATCTTCCATGACCTAGTAAAAAGAAGCTAGTTAAAGTAATTTTTCACTACAAAGGGGGTTAGTAATCTAAGGGGTCACATGGTGTTTGATAAAATTCCCAATTGAATTCAAGATTCCTAATTCTAAGTGAAATATGTCACATTGTGGAATAGATTAACGGTGCTAGACGGTTCGGTGAATTGTGATAGAAACTAAAAGGGAATTCCGATTCGAGGTATGTATGGCAAACTTTAATCTTTGTAGAGTCACCTTGTTGGTATCCGAGGACAGGGTAAGAATTTCTTGCTTGAGCATATGTGAATTGATTTTCCGATTGTGTTGTGGTGTAAGATTTCATCCCCTGTTTTCTTAGTTGATTACCATGCTAATTGAGATTGTGAAGGGTGATTCTTTGTGCTTATCCTATCATGTGTGAGGCTTGTTAAACGTTCAAATATGTCGATATGGGAGTATGTGCTACTAAATGAAAGAATGTTAATGTACCCTAATGTGGGAATGTATTTAATTGCTAAAGGTCGTGTGTGGTAAATAATGAACAGAAATTGTGAATTGAATTAGTTGAGTTAAATCAATTTTGGCAACACCATATATGAATCACTGTTTGGTAAGGATCATTGTGCCTTGATTTCACATAGTTATGGGTTGATATAAACTTATGTTCTTGATGATGAAAATCCTTGTGATTTAATTGATTGACTGTTGTTGCTATCAAATGTGATTGTACGGTGGGATCGGGTTGCACGCCGCAACACGAAGTAATAAGGGTGGAGAGGTAATAAGGGTGAAATGTGAACTGATGAATAATTGAAATGAGTAGCATTGAAATCTTAATGTGAGTTTCTGTATATTTATGTGGTATATGTGTGGTTGTCCTAACTGTCCTCCAATTGTGTACTATTTGATTTTACTTAGAATAAACTTTGTTCATAGATACTAGTACTATTCAACAGTACTAACGTCCCTTTTGCCGGGGGCGTTACATCTTTTATATGGATGTAGGCGGTTCCTTAGCAGGTAGCTCAGCCCGTCGTTAGTGGTGCCTCCTCTTCATCTCTTCATCAGTTCAGGTGAGCCCCATTTCCTCTCGGGCCGTGTGTGGATTGTACCATTCTCTTTTGCTTATGATGTAAAAGGTATAGTCGAGGTCTTGTCACCGGCATGTTTATGTAAAACTCCTAGTACTCTTAGAGGCTCCGTAGACACTGTGTGAGTTGTATATATATGTATATGTATATTTTGGGCGGTAGTTGTACTCACTCGTAATTGTGGATCGCAAATCGGAAAGGTTGTATGTAACTTATATGTTTTGGATTATCTATTGTTGGAAGTTAAAAGAGGAAATATGAAATCATGTCGTAAATTGTACTTTGTATCTAAATTGTCTAACTCACATGGAATAATGTATGTTACTAACACGGGGAAATACGTTGGGTAGGAAAGGAAAACCAGGTCCGCTTGACTGGGTTCATCCGGTTAGGCGCCGGTCTCGTCCCTCGATTTTGGAGCGTGACACATCCATTCACTCATGAGTCCAACCATATAAAAATTACTCAAATCTGACCTCAAATTGCCTTTCGAAACTCATAATTTTAGTTGAAGAACTTCTTCACATTTTTCCAAATTTTCAACCCCAAACTCGACATTAAAGATGGAATTAATGATAGATTAGTGGGATATAACCAAAATGAAGTGTAGAATCATTACCCAATCGATGTATCTAAAAATATCTCAAAACCTCGTCCAAATATGAGCTCTCAAATTCAAGTTTTGATAAAAATGGTCAATCCCTCGTTTTTGAAATGTTATATTTTGCCCAGACGTTTCCTTCTTCGCGAACGCGGACACACACTTGCGTTCGTGAAGCACAAGTTTTCCTTCATTCCAAAACCTCCTTCGCGAATGCGAGAGCCCCCTCGCAAATGCCGAAGCTTACATTGACTGACCCTACGCAAACGCGGGACTCTCATGCGAACGCGTAGGCTAAATGCTCGGAGCTCCATCTGACTATTCCTCTATGCGAACATGATGACCATAGCGCGAACGTGTAGGCTAGATGATCCACATCTTCGCGAACGCGAGAAACACATCGCGAATGCAAAGAACAAACTCAGCTAGCCTCTTAGATGTCTTATGTGAACGTGAGACCTCTCTCGCAAACGCGATGAAGGAAACCAGCAACTTTGACACCAGATTTCTACAATTCCAACAAGTCCAAAAATGATACGTTAAGCATCCGAAACACACCTGAGGCCCTTGGGACCTCAACCAAACATACCAACCAGTCCAAATACACCATACAAACTTAGTCGAGCCTTGGAATCACATCAAACAACGCTAAAAACACGAATCACCCTCCGATTCAAACTTAATGAACTTGAAACTTCAAATTTCTACAACCAATGCCGAAACCTATCAAACCACGTCCGATTGACCCCAAATTTTTCACATTAGTCATATTCAACATTATAGACCTACTCCAACTTTCGGAATCAAAATCCGACCACGATATCAAAAATTCCACTACTAGTCAAAATCTCCAAAAATTTGATTTTCGCCATTTCAAGCCTAAATAAGCTACAGACCTCCAAAACACAATCCGGTCATTCCCCTAAGTCCAAAATCTCCCAATAGAGCTAACGGAACTGATGAAACTCCATTCTAGAGTCGTCTTCACACAGTTCCGACTACGGTCAAAATCCTAAGACTTAAACTTCTGTTTTAGGGATTAAGTGTCCCAATACACTCCGAAACCACAACCAACACCTCCCAACAAGACACAAAAGTATAAAACAATACGTGGGAAGCAGTAAACAAGGGATCGGGGCTATAACTCTCAAAACAACTGTCCGGATTGTTACAATAAAATAATGTATCGACGGGATAACACGTTTAGGAATCATTTATGTAAATGTGAAGTGTAAGACGCTTCAAGGAGAATTTTGTAAGGTCAGTTCTCTACGCACTTATGAAACCATACAGTGTTCATGGCTGAAACAAACACAATAATAAGAACCAAAGATGGTTAAGGGTTGATTCTGTGGCATATGGTTGTCTAGTCGTTCCCCATTAATGTGGGGGATTGTTGGGTTTTATTAATTAAAACAAAAGAGTTGTGAATGGAAAATCGTGGAAAAACAAATGGAGGGAACTGAAACTTTGAGTTAGTCCCTTTTACAAAGGAACTTTGTCCCTCATTGGATAGGAAGAGAAAAATTCTTGTGCTTACATATAGAAGCACTTCTTCTAACTCTTAAAGAGTTGAGAAGAGAGCAAGTCCCGCACCGCCGTCATCATCGTCGTCGGATTTGGATTTGGATTTGGTCAATTGATATGATTGATTTATAATTTTTTGGACTAAATTTATTTCCCTTTTCCGTAATTTAATACTTCCTTTCCTATTATTTTTGCGCGAAAAATATCACTTTGGAATTTCGCGGCATTATTTTCCAACGGTCAAATTTGCAACCAAAATTTTTTTTAATAGAAATTCAAACATTATGTCGACTAGATACCTCTTCAAACAAACATGCACCTTTGCACCTATTGGGACTCAACTTTGTAGGCCAAAAATAGAGAGTCTCAGCCTCATTTTACACCAGCGAATCTAAAAATCTATGGCCTCTATCTTGTGCATTCTGCATTGTTTTACAAAGTAAAAACGTACGCATGTTGTGTGATTTTCTCCGCCATTTGAGTTTGCCGAAATTTTTTAATTTGAACTACTGCTATCACAGAATAGTTATTTTATTTTATCCTGGGAGGAACTAATCAAAAACCTTGGGCAACTGTGAGGGGATTAAATTCCTTAAGGACACCCAAAAAACATATGGCCTCGGAATTTTCTTTTCTTTTCTTTTTTTGTTTACTAAAACTAACATCTTCTAATTTTCTGATTTTGAATACAGAATACTAACAAAATCAACCACTTCTTCCACCTCAAAAGACTCATTCACAAAACCATGGCAAGTTTTACCAATTCTTTCCACTATGAACTGAGCTCATGTTTGTTGCTTATTGTGGCATTTACAACTTTTGTGAAACAAAATGAAGTAGGGACGATATTTGCTAATTAAACTCGCATGGGTATAATATTTATGGATTAAATGGGTTTTATTATTAATTAAAAATTAAGATTTTTAAAAGACATGGCATGCCAATGTGTGGTACTATTTGTTTTTTAAGTCAAGTGGCAATAGTTGGGTGACTTTGTTGCCCTAAAAAGAAAGAAAAATAATTTTGATGGAATATCTCCCTAAGTTGGGTGACCATCCAGAAAATTTACTTCAACAATGACATACTTATTAACGATGCAGCGAAAAAATCGTTGAGCTCATCACCAAATCAAGTGCAAATAGTTAAACTTTGCTTCATTAGGAAATGAAATTAGTATCCACGAGATGTCTTTAATCTCTTTCGTGTTTGTTGGAAGAATCACAGATAATTGTTCTCTGTTAAAGAAAAATAGGAAGAAGACTAAGCTATTTCTTTTATGATTCATTCTCTCACTTTTTGAAGACTTTCTTTTTCATCCCTCCTGTTTGCACCCTCCATAACGGAAGTATGTAGAAACCTTGATCTGTTTACTTCCTCCTTTAATAAGATCGGGATGAGGATGACCTAGCTTCGAAAGAAAGAGAGATCGAGTCACTAAGTAGAGAATTAGATCCTAGAGCGTAAGAGATTCTTAAAGTTCTTCCACGGGGAAACCCAGCTTTCGAAACAAGTTCTCAAATCAATCTATTCGAGCCCTTGAAAGCAGTATAATTTCATGTGTGAAGCATAGTGAGAGTGACACAGATCGGCTGAAGCATGCTTCGATTAGGTTCTATCTCGGTAACAAGAGAGAGATTAGCATCAGAGAACAAATCAAATGACGAAGGTTTTTCCCCTTATCGGTAGTTCCGTAGCAGGTTGTTTCGTACGTTTTCTAGGATAAGCTGCTTTGATAGAAGCAGGTTAAGAAACATATCTGAAAGTGATAGCATAAGGAAGAGATTCTATGGATGGAAAGAGGGCCTTCGCACCAAGTGGTACGCACCTCTAACCAAATGAGGAATCACACGTAGATGAACCTGAGCATTCTCCTGCTCTACGAAGCATTTCTATTGAATCCGATGCTCTAGAGGAAGGCAATGAAATTGTTGATGCATCGAATGACATGCCATGGTTGGCTCTTGGGGGGGAAAGAGAGTGATTGGGATGAGGATCTACTGCTGGATAAATACCTTTGGCAGCCAATCCTCTTGATAGTACGGTAGTAGCATCTAAATGTGCAAATGACGTAGTAGGAACAGGGTTTAGGGGGATAGGCTTGTGAAGAAGCAAACTTATCACCGCCGCGATCGGAAGCTGCTAGGTTTCCCCATCTCTTCTAAACTTCCCCCGGCCTTGATGGCTCTTTCAATCCGCCGAAATGGAATGCTTTAGCGTGTAGCAAAATGGAGAATTTGGGTCAGATTTATAATCTTGTGAACAAATTCCTGATATCCGCTCTTAGAGTTCGAGAATCCAAGCGCCAAGAGGGAAAGAAAAAAACAAGGGGTGCTCCTATAAGTGCAACCGACATTATAGAGCAGCTTGCGAGACAAAATTCGTGGCCGGAAGTGTTCAGGCTTGGGTTCTTGACACCGACTCACCTGCTAGGAAGAATGCGGACTTAGAGCCAATAGAACAAAGAGAAGTTACTAAGTTGAGGAATCTGATTGCCGATTTAAGCGTACCACTTCTATGTGGTAGTTTTGGTATTTTAACTCCCATTTAACTTCTTTAACTTATCCTTTCTAATCGGATCGGGTCAGTTCACATGGAGAAACCTAAACTCAATATTACACATCTCTCACTTCGCTCATAGTGGGTTAGACCCAAGCAAGTATCATGATTCATACAAACAAATAGTTCGTGCGGCCTGCGAGCATCAAGAGCTATAATAATCCAAGCCCATTAATATCATACAAATGCTCTACGTAGAAATTCAATTTCATGCGGAAAAGATTAATCACTACCAACATGAGATTCTTATTACTTGCAATTCATACTATCATTCGCTACTCCAGTAGCTAGTTATCTGATCTATCATCTTCAAAAGAGGTGAGATCGAGTTCATGTATAATATTATACCCACAATCACACTTGATATCCTCATATTGTAAATACAAGTTAAATTACTAGTTTTAGTCTTTTTTTTACCTGGTTTTGTATCTTATGTATTCCAACTAAATCATCATTTACATGGTGCTAAAGCAACTGCCATATTCTCGAGCATTACAGATGATGAGTTGTATTCTGTTTTGATGACCCAACAAACTTTTATGTGAAGAACCAGGTCGAGGACCTTATGCACATACAGTATCACAAGTCATCTATGTCTCCAGGAATTCCGGATCTTTCATTACTGAATAAATACGGATCAGCTGAGGGACCTGCTCCCTCATCGGACTCACAGATTCAAGAACAAGTCAACTTGACACCTGTAAAAAGTTGTGACAGAAAAGTGACTGGCTGTCACTGCTCACGCTACAGTGTAGCAGCAGTGCAAGAGTCACTTCCTTGTGGTTGAGCCTTATATCCTCAAGACATTGGGCATCCTTCTTGGGATATGGAATGGAAGATAATATCTTGAAGCAAGAACAACAACTTATTTACTTGAGCTTTACAAAAAGAATATTCAAGCATTAAGTGCTCTCAAGCATTAAAGACTCAAGAGCTTCAAGAGCAAGAAGACAACTCCACTAAAGGCTACAAAACATACTCATCAAGTATTGATAATGTCCTTAGTTGAGTTGTAATCTTGTATTTTATTTGTCATTGTATCCTACTAGATTTTGTAGACGCAACTAGTTAGGAATCCTTTTAACTCTTTACTCTCTTAATCTCTGTGTGGCTAAAGCTAGTCATGTGTCAAAGTCTTTGTAACTAGATAGTTTCAAAGTGGCTTGTAATAAGTATTACAAGTTAGTGTGTAGAAGTCTTTGTAAGGTTGCCTTTCAAAGTGGCTTGTAATAGTCTAGATTACAAGTTAGTGAAGTTGAAATCCTACAAGTGTAGGTCGTGGTTTTTGTCCCCTTGAGTGGGATTTTTCCACGTAAAAATCCTTTGTCTCCTTACGTATTTTTCTAGCTTATAACTCTGTGGAAACCAGTAGAGGACCTGGTACCTCTACTGTTTGGTGGACCCCTAAAACTATCAATTGGTATCAGAGCAGGTTCTTTCTAAACGGTTAACACCAAGAAAGGATCTGTAATGGCTATTCCACCAAACTTTGAGGAGGGACAATCTACATACCGACCTCCTAGGTTCAACAGTCAATACTATGGATGGTGGAAGACTCGCATGCACGAATTCATCATGGCTGAAGATTCGGAGTTATGGGACATCATCTGTGATGGACCTCACGTTCCTATGCACAAGGTAGGAGAGGTTGGACTGCTTATGCCTAAAACAAGACTAGACTACAATGAGGCCCATAGAAAAGCTGTGGAAAACAATTTTCGTGCCAAGAAAATTCTAGTGTGTGGAATAGAGCCGGATGAATATAATAGAATCTCTGCTTGTCAAACTGCGAAAGAAATCTAGCAGACCCCGCAAACAGCCCATGAAGGGACAACACAAGTAAAGCAATCAAAGATAGACATGCTCACTACCGAGTATGAGTTGTTCAAGATGAAGGAAGAAGAAAACATACAAGACATGCATACTAGGTTCACTTCCATCATCAATGAGTTACACTCTCTAGGAGAGATCATTCCCAGGAACAAACTAGTGCGAAAAATTCTGAGTGTCCTACCTAGCTCATGGGAAAGTAAAGTAAACGCTATCACTGAGGCAAAGGACTTGCAAGTCCTAACAATGGATGAGCTGATAGGGAACCTGAAAACCTACGAGATGAAGAGAAAGAAGGACAGTGAAAGAAAGGAGCCCAGAAAGGAGAAGAACCTGGTTCTCCAAGCTGAAAAACAAGAGTCAAGTGAGGAAGATCATGATATGGCCTATCTCACCAAGAGCTTTCAGAAGATGGTTTGAAGGAATGGTGGAATACCAAGAAGGGGTAGCTCAAGCAAGCTTAGGAACCATGACTTGTGTCATAAGTGTGGCAAGCAGGGTCACTTCATAAAAGACTGCCCGTTACTTAAGCAGGATACCCAAAAATTCAACATGGATAAGGCCCCAAGGAGGAACCAGATTCAGGAGAGAAGATTCAGCAGGAAGAGTGCAGCTGACAATGTTGTAAGACAAGCCCTTGCTGCTTGGGGAGATTCATCAAGCGAATCGGATGAGGAACCTGAAACAGAAAACAGGTCCATGATGGCTGTTGACAACAAGGCAAAGGAGTATGACTCGTTATTTGCTCTCATGGCTCAATCAGATGAAGAAGATAAAGAAGATAACACAGAAGTGGTAAACTTCAGGGATGTTCAGAGAAATCTGAGATCCTACTCTCCTAAAAAATTGTTGTCCCTGTCTAATGTTCCCATTGATACATACTATGTCTTAGTCGAAGACAAGGACCTCTTGACCACAGAACTAGGAGAAGTATAACAAACTAGAGATGACCTATTAATGGTAGTGGAGGATCTAAAGAACAACTTAGAAAATCTTGAAAAAGAGTTGAAAGAAGAAACTGAAAATCTAGGCTGTGATAAGACTAAGTTAAATGAGAAAATCAATGATGTAGAACAAGAAAGAAACGACATTTAGAATAAAGTTTCATGTCTGGTGGAAACCATCCACGAGCTCAAACTAGAACCTGGTCCATCAAGTGTAGAAAAGGGAAAGGAAATAGCTAGTGAAAAACTTGTTGAACTTGAAAACGACTTAAATGAAGCAAGAGTGAGTCTGTGTAGGGAGTTAGANTAGTTCCTGACTTTGTACCCATTGTGGGAACAATGGACACTTCAAGGAAAGTTGTCCAGCCAGGGACCTGTCAATCAAGAGAAACAAAATATTTGTTGGCAGAAGAAAACCTGAGCAGGGACCCGGTCCCAGCAACAAACATAAAATCCTGCCTGCATGGACTAGAAGAGCTCTCATTCACCCATTCTCAAATAACAAGGGACCCAAACTTATTTGGGTTCCTAAATCTAACCAGTAACTTTCATGTGCAGGGATCAGTGAGAGGAAGTGGACTGCAGTGGATTATGGATAGTGGATGCTCCAAACATATGACGGGAAATACTTTGGATTTTCTCTCACTGAAGGCCCTGCAAGGAGGGGATGTATCCTTTGGAAATAGAAAAAAAGGATGCATTCTTGGTGTTGGAAGAGTTGGAAAGTCTTTGGAACACTCAATAGAGAATGTTTATTATGTGGATGGTCTGAAATACAGTCTCTTGAGTGTCTCGCAAATTTGTGATAAAGGAAATAAGGTGGAATTCTTATCAAAAGCATGTACTGTTACTGACTTGGTAACTGGAGAAGTGGTACTGATAGCAAAAAGGTACAAAAACATCTATGTCACCGACTTCAAATCTCTGGAGGCAGGTGAGATGAATTGCCTCAAGGCAGTTGAAAACGATGCTGAGCTTTGGCACAGGAGATTGGGACATGCTAGTTTCTCTCTCTTGAACAAGTTGATAAAGAGGGACCTGGTGCGTGGTCTGCCAACATCAAAATTCAAGGACCACAGTGTGTGTGATGCCTGTGCAAGAGGAAAGCATGTGAGATCTTCCTTTAAACCAAAGAAGGAGGTCAGCACATCCAGACCTCTTGAGCTCTTACACATGGACTTGTGTGGACCAATGAGAATTGCGAGCAGAGGTGGAAAGAAATACATCTTTGTGATTGTGGATGACTATTCCAGATTCACTTGGACGTTGTTTCTTCAATCAAAAGACGAGACATTTGAGGTATTTGTTGCCCTTGTTAGAAGAATTCAAGTGAAAATGACAATGAAGGTAGCTTGCATCAGATCTGATCATGTAACGGAGTTTGACAATGCAAGGTTTGATGGGTTTTGTGGTGAGAATGGAATTACACACAATTTCTCAGCTCCAAGGACTCCTCACCAAAATGGTGTGGTAGAACGAAAGAATAGGACCTTGGAGGACATGGCACGAACAATGCTCGTAGACAGTGGGATTGCAAAGAATTTCTGGGCTGAGGCAATCAACACAGCATGCTACTTGGTGAACAGGTACATGATTAGGTCCTTCCTAAACAAAACCCCTTATGAACTGCTCAATGGAAAAACGCCCAAGGTAACTCACCTAAGGGCCTTCGGCTACAAATGCTATGTGTTGAACAATGGGAAGGATCAGCTGGAAAAATTTGATGCCAAGAGTGATGAAGGAATTTTTCTGGGTTATTCCTCTCAAAGCAAATCATACAAAGTGTTCAATAAAAGAACTCAGTGTGTGGAAGAGAGCGTTCATGTACTCTTCAATGAAGATCCATTCTCAACCAAGGACAACAATGGTGATGATCAAGACTATGAACCACTTTTGGTTCCAGGTGAAATCTCTGACGTATCAAATGGAAAGGCTGACATGTTGAGTCAAACCAAGGAGACATTGGAAGATAACTCAACACTGCCCTCAGGACCTCAGGAGGAACCTGGTACTCCTATTTCTCCTGCGGAAGCTGAGGAGAGAGTTGAAGATGCTGTGGAAAGCACTCCTCAGGCTGCAGAACAGGAATCACAAGGAAGCCTAACCAACATGCCAAGCACCTCTACCAATCAGATTCAGGTTCCGAATTGGAAACATAAAATCTCTCATCCTCTTGATAACATAATCACCCCTCTTGACTCTAGAGTTCAAACCAGATCAAAAACCAAAAATTCCCTAGCTTTCTCAGCTTTTCTGTCCCAAATTGAACCCAAAAATATTAAGGAAGCTCCAAAGGATGCTGACTGGATTGTGGCTATGCAAGAGGAGCTCCATCAGTTTGAGAAAAATAAGGTTTGGCACTTGGTACCTCGACCCTCAGGTAGAACCATCATAGGAACCAGGTAGGTGTTCAGGAATAAACTGGATGAGAATGGGAAGACTATTAGAAACAAGGCAAGGCTGGTGGTTCAAGGGTACAATCAAGAAGAAGGGATTGATTATGATGAAACATTTGCTCCAGTTGCTCGTATGGAAGCCATTCGAATTCTCATTGCCTTTGCATCCCATATGGAATTCACCTTGTTTCAAATGGATGTGAAGAGTGCATTCTTAAATGGCTATCTTAAAGAAGAAGTATACGTCAAGCAACCCCCTGGGTTTGAAAGCCATGATCATCCAGAACACGTGTTCAAGCTAGACAAAGCCCTGTACGGATTGAAGCAAGCCCCTAGAGCGTGGTATGAAAGGTTATCAAAGTTTCTACTTGACAATGGTTTTACCAGGGGAAAGATAGACAACACCCTGTTTTTGAAGAAACGAGGAAGGAACCTTCTTATTGTCCAGGTCTATGTGGATGACATTATTTTTGGAGCTACAGCAGATTCCTTGTGTAAAGAGTTTGCAACTCTTATGGGAAGTGAGTTCGAGATGAGCATGATGGGGGACCTGAACTTCTTTTTGGGTCTTCAAGTCAAACAGTCCATCAAGGGCACATGCATCAGTCAGCAAAAATACATCAAGGAACTACTCAAAAGGTTTGATATGGAGGATTCTAAGGTGATTGACACACCCATTGCAGTGGCGACCAAACTAGACATGTATGATGTTGGCACCCATGTAAATCAAACCATGTATAGAGGCATCATTGGATCACTTCTCTATCTTACAGCAAGTAGATCAGACATAGTCTTCAGTGTAGGACTGTGTGCAAGATTTCAATCTAATCCCAAGGAGTCGCATCTGAAAGCAGCTAAGAGGATCCTACGTTACCTTAAAGGCACACAGGACATGGTCCTTTACTATCCCTCAGGTGACAATTTTAATCTTGGTGGTTATACTGACGCTGACTATGCAGGTTATCTTGTAGATAGGAAAAGCACTTCAGGGATGGCTCATTTTCTTGGATCCTGCCTAATCTCATGGGGCACAAGAAAGCAAAACTCAGTAGCACTATCCACAGCTGAAGCAGAATATGTTGCTGCTGCCTCCTGCTGTGCTCAGCTGCTATGGATCAAACAACAATTGGAGGATTTTGGAGTGTACATTGACAGCATTCCACTCTTATGTGACAACACAAGTGCACTCAATATGGCAAAAAACCCTGTGCAACACAAGAGAACTAAGCACATTGATGTGAGACATCACTTCCTCAGAGACAATGTTGAAAAGGGGTACATATGCATGTGATTCTGTTGTATTGAAGATCAAATTGCAGATATCTTCACCAAAGCCCTTGGAAGAGAACACTTCGAGAAGAACAGACTTGCACTGGGCTTGCTGAGATCTAATTAGGAACCTGGTTTTTCTTATGGATACACTGTTATACTTAGGGTAAGATGCTAAGGTGTTTTCCTGGAAAAGTCTAACTCACCTAAATACCGTTGCAGGTAGACACGCATGGTGATTACAGAACTCAATAAAGCAGCATCGTAGACCACACAAAGGCTGAAGGCTCTCTTTCAAAAACTAACCAAGTAGGGGACCCGGTTCCCTTCCATCAGGTTAGTAAGTATATGGTCTCTTTCCCTTTCTATCAAAAAGTAACTGCATTCATTACTTCTGCCATTACTCCTTCTCTCTCTCCACCTTTTTAGAGTCACATCAATCACATCCGTCCCTCCACTCTTCAACTTCCCTACACGTTTTCCCATTTCTCCAAAACCGTCAATTGGACCCGTTTTTACTTTGTTTCTCCTTCCATCCTTCCTCTATAAACCTCTTCTTCTCCATCATATCGCACACACCTCCCTATGCACTCAACAGCTTTACTAATCTCCTTCCCTCCTTCTCTCACTCCTTGTCTAAACTGTGCAAATGGCTTCCCAAGACAACATCTCCCCTTCTACCATTATTGTCGACCACAACTCTACCCCCGTTGAGGATCAGGGCTTCTCACCCTCGAAGGAGCAAACCCCTGTCTCTGAGTCATCCTCTGCTCCCATTGACCAACCTTTATCCATGGGGCCCTCAGCTCCTGCAGCTTCGCTCCCTGCGTCTCCACCATCTTCACAGTCACCAAAAATCCTAACCTCTGACAAACCCCCTTCACTACCGTCCTCCTCTGTACCACCATCTGGGACTCCCACCTAAGAAACTTCTCCTGTCTCTGAAGATTCAGAGGATGATCCGAATCAGTACATTAACCCTGCATTTCTAAACACTCAACATCTCATGGAGTCACCAGAAAAAGAGGCCGCTGAAAACATCATGGATTTTTCTTCTGAAAAAACCTCTAAAAGTACTTTCTCTCCTCCTAAACCTCAAGGAACATCCTCATCCATTCTAGAGGATGAAGAGACTATGGTTCTCTTCGAATCTCCTCGCCATGAGACATCTCCCTCAAAGTCTGGTAAGGAACCTGGTTCCCCATCCTCTCATTCTCCTTCTAAAAAGGTCTTCTACACTCCTCCTCTTGAATCCATCCCTCCTCCACAAGATGATGACGAGGATGACATAGTTCTTAGTGCATGATTTAAACTTCGTCATGGATTAACTGCTTCAACATCGTCAGTGAAGCGACCCTCCACTAGACTACAGACAAAAGAGGCAGTGGATAGGGCTCTTGAAAAGAGCAAGAAAGCTAACAAGCACAAACATAGGTGTCTGGTAAAGGGTGGTTGCATTGCAGTGGACAAGGATATTCCTGTTGTGGAGGTTGACGAGGATACTACTGAGGAACCCAGTTCTCTAGTAGGTCGAACTACTGTTGTGTCTAAGAAGAGTGTGAGGCCATAAATCGTCCAGGTTGCAGAAGAGATCAAGAAGAAAAGTGTTCAAGAGGTCAGTAAACACACTCCTGTATCTGCCAAATCCAAAGGAAAGTCATTGAAAGTGTCGAGTAAACGTAAGCGTGAAGAGGACAAAGTACCTGCAGAGGAACCTGGTTCTGCTCGAGTTATCACAAGAAAGGAGAGTATTCAAAGACAAGTTGTGTTGTTAGGACGTACCATTGATCCTGAGATTCTTGATATGCCAGGCATGAGCCAACTCATGGCTATGCTTGAGTTCCAGAAGTGGGATCATCTCTTGAATGTGAGTGGAGCTACAATTTATGAGGATGTTGTGCGAGAGTT
The DNA here is from genome assembly GCA_005239495.1 of Nicotiana undulata. Taxonomy (NCBI): domain Eukaryota; kingdom Viridiplantae; phylum Streptophyta; class Magnoliopsida; order Solanales; family Solanaceae; genus Nicotiana; species Nicotiana undulata. Next base: position 24,676 of record ML243467.1, read on the forward strand.
CTATGATTCCTTTTTCCTCCCTGTTGATGGTCATGCTTGTGTATTAGTGGGGAATGTGGACATAGTGTTTGATGATGTCCGTTTGGGGGACATTTTGGGAATTCCATCAGAGGGTCTTTCCTCAGTTGATCTCGGCAAGGATGCGTGCAGTAATACCTTTCAAAAAGTCATCGTCAAGTCTGGGTCTGTCCAGCATGGGGACCGGGTGCATAAGAAGGCTATGCTGCCTGTTTATCAACTTCTCTTTGAGTTGGTAAACAAAGTTCTTCTCCCCAGAGCTGAGAGACGCTCAGTTGCATCTAGGGCTGACCTTATTCTGATGGAGGCACTTGACAACTTTACTCCTGTGAACTTGCCCGCTCTCATGATCAGTCATATGGACAAGGTGGTCTCCCTCAAGGATGGTAATCATGGTCTTCCCTATGGGTTCCTACTTACCAGGGTCTTTGAACACTTCAAGGTACCTCTCAACAACCCTCGCGTTGGGACCCGTAAGCAAAGCTTCACCAAGACCACTCTTGAGGAGTGCGAATGTATTGAGAAGCTGGGGGCAGCAACTCTACTATTTCCCAAATGATCAATGCTCTAAATGCTGCCCAAGACACCATAAAGAGGCTCAAGGGGCAAATTGCCATCATGGAAGTGTCAGGTCATTCTGATAAAGGACCCGGTTCTACTAGTGCATCTGTTGCAGATGTGGTCCGCCTGATCAAAGAAAATGCTGAGTTGAAGCAGCAAGTTGATGATCTTAAAGACAAGCTTTTTCAGGAACAGTCCGCCGCCAATGCACGCATGGACTTGGTTCTTCGCACTCTCGCTGGTTCCACTCCTAAGCCTTCCTCGTCTTAGTGCTCCTTAGGCTCCCTTTCTCTCTTGTTCTCTTTTTGTGTAATGGCTGGCAGTTATGAATGTTATTTTTTTTGCTTTGGGTTGGATACCATATGTTTGCTCTTATCTTGGAAATCCAAATGAAGTCTAGCTTTCGAGCACCGACTTCTGCAATGCTTCTGCATCCTTTTGTGATTAATGAAATCAGTCTTTGTTTGTTCTACTTGATGCTTGTCTGAAATCTGTTCTGTCTTCTACCATGTTGTGTGCACACAAGGGGCATGAGTTAACTTTCGTGGACTTCCTTCATTTTCTTATCTGAGTATGTTTTTTTATGATGACAAAATGGGGAAGCATATTGATAGGGGGAACTTGCTAGGAACCTAAAATTGGGAGGTCTGAACTCTGATCTACCTGTGTACTGTTTAAGGGGGAAGCATATTGGTAGGGGGAACGTGCTAGGAACCTGGTCACTCATTGTTTGCACTATCACATTCACCTATCAATGATAAAAGTTTGTCATCATCAAAAAGGGTGAAATTGATGAGTTGTATTCTGTTTTGATGACCCAACAAACTTTTTATGTGAAGAACCAAGTCGAGGACCTAATGCACATACAGTATCACAAGTCATCTATGTCTCCAGGAATTCTGGATCTTTCATTACTGAATAAGGACGGATCACCTGAGGGACCTGCTCCCTCATCGGACTCACAGATTCAAGAACAAGTCAACTTGACAACTGTAAAAAACTGTGACAGAAAAGTGACTGGCTGTCACTGCTCACGCTACAGTGTAGCAGCAGTGCAGGAGTCACTTCCTTGTGGTTGAGCCTTATATCCTCAAGACATTGGGCATCCTTCTTGGGACATGGAATGGAAGATAATATCTTGAAGCAAGAACAACAACTTATTTACTTGAGCTTTACAAAAAGAATATTCAAGCATTAAGTGCTCTCAAGCATTAAAGACTCAAGAGCTTCTAGAGCAAGAAGACAACTCCACTAAAGGCTACAAAACGTACTCATCAAGTATTGATAATGTCCTTAGTTGAGTTGTAATCTTGTATTTTGTTTGTCATTGTATCCTACTAGCTTTTGTAGAAGCAACTAGTTACGAATCCTTTTAACTCTTTACTCTTTTAATCTCTGTGTGGCTAAAGCTAGTCATGTGTCAAAGTCTTTGTAACTAGATAGTTTCAAAGTGGCTTGTAATAAGTATTACAAGTTAGTGTGTAGAAGTCTTTGTAAGGTTGCCTTTCAAAGTGGCTTGTAATAGTCCAGATTACAAGTTAGTGAAGTTGAAATCCTACAAGTGTAGGTCGTGGTTTTTGTCCCCTTGAGTGGGATTTTTCCACGTAAAAATCTTTTGTCTTCTTACGTATTTTTCTAGCTTATAACTCTGTGAAAACCAGTAGAGGACCTGGTACCTCTACTGTTTGGTGGACCCCTAAAACTATCTAACAGATTTACCACTTCTCTATTAGTTGGCATCGTTCTTTTTTCTTTTTTATAGCATTTAAATGCTACAATCACAAAAGCTAATTAATTATATGATGCGAACTCTTGTACTTTCATGTTATATTAGAATACAGTAGGCAAAGTTTTACCTATTTAAAATTGTTTTTACGATTTTATTCCAAGTTGTAGATGTACCCCTTATGCATTAACATTTTTTTTTTTTATGTAACAAGAATATATTTATGGAATTATTTTACTCCTTTTGCAGTTTTACGAATATTTGCAGTTCCTATAATTTGTTGGAGTTGGTTCCGTGGCCCCACAGAATCTAATGTCAATGTGTTATGCTGCCAGATATAACTAATTCTTTCATACATAGTCATATTGCCAGTGGTGTGGCTTTCCTACACGTGTTACTTGACAAAGACCCCTACTTACGATAAGGCATCCAACTGATCAGGTGGGAATTGGGATTAAATGGAAAAATCTTGGCATTTCTATCTACTCAGAAAGAGTCCAACTTCTACTACCCACTATACAACACCCTTAAGCATATTATGAGCATAAGTTTAACTTAATTAAAGCTCAGCTAAGCAAGTGAAAACTACAAAATTTATCAAAATATTCGAACAACCCCAAGCTCCTCTCTTTATCCCCAAGCTTCTCTCTTTATCCCCAAGCTTCTCTCTTTAGCCGCTTATATATAGGTAGTACACTAGCAAGAAGCCAAGAATTAGTTATATCTGGCAGCATCTTTGAATAAAAAAGTTTTGAGAATAGTCAATATGAGAAGGAAAAAACATCAGGTCCTTTTCCTTATACTACTATTTATATGTTTCCAATTCGAATTATCATACACAACAAAACAAGATCAAAGCACAGGCCATAACCGTGAATTAACGTCACATTTTACATTGCAAACATTAGATATACACTACCAGTTGACCAATCTTACTGTTTTAAAGAGAGAAAAAACAGCTAACAAACCTGCTAACTACCAGAGGCAGTAATACACCAAACTGCATCAATTTTCCTTCTCTAAAAAAAAAAGAAAAAAAGAAGAAATAGTGGAAAACCCTACTGTAGGAACTAGATAGCATAATACAACATTACTATTAGTCTATTACATATGGAAAAGAAAATCCTTTGGACTGAAATAATCATCATAGAACTCCTTTCCCTCAAAACCAAAATTAGTATTATCTGCTTCATTAGTACTCCAATTGAAATCAGTAGACAATTGTTCATCCAATAAACTCGGCGCCGGCGTCTCCCAAACCAAATACTTCCCATTCCCATCTTTAAATATCGATGCTTCCTCAAGTACAGAACACTCCCCGCTACTTTCATTCCCATTCCCGCCGTCAATTATGCAATTTTCCCCAGAATTCAAATTCTCATTAGAAGGTTGTTCGGATTCAGAGAGGTTGAGCTTCGCGCCGGAGCCGTAGAGGCGGCGTGCGGCGTCGTCGTAGGCTCGGGCGGCTTCGATGGAGGTATTGAAAGTGCCTAACCAAATTCTGGCCCCGCGATTTGGTTCTCTTATTTCGGCAACCCATTTGCCCCATGTCCTTTGTCTTACTCCTCTGTATGTACACAACGCATTTTCTGGCCCTCCTTTCCCTCTCATACACCCTTTTCTTGAACGCCCCACTGTCGATTTCTTAATAATTGGAGAATTGTTTGTGTCTACAGATTCTGCCATATGTGTTTAAGCTTATATTTTCGTGCTTCCTTTTTTTATTTCCTGATTACGTTTTTAGGGTTTGCTTTGTTTTTTGTTTTGAGAAAGGTAAGGTATTGCCCTATATGGAGGGAAATAGTACGAGTTTTCTAAAAAAGGCAAACACCAGGAGTACTGCGTAAGATTCAAAATAGGCCAATTTATAGTTGGAGAAAGTTACAAGTGTAAAAGCACTGTTTATACAGGTGGATATCATGACACGCGGCATGCAATTGATGATAATCCAGTTGTCGTCTTTTATCCTTGTAATTCTCGACCTTTATAATTCGAAGAAAATTGTGAATTAAACATTGAATTAAGTTTAATGAAATATTGCATGTATACACTTCTTGTCAATCGTTTCATATTGACAGGTATCTCGTAACAGTGCCATGCCACTCTTTTTGTCAATTTATTAGTCATTTATAGCATTCGAGCTAATACTCTTGTCCCAATTTCTATTCAATGTATTATATTATTTAGAAATAATATAACTTTATACTTCTTGTTTTATCTTTAACGAGATAATGTATAGTCACTGTATACGTAAAAATCGGGGCTATTCGATTTCACTATTTGATCGAGATTAGGATGTTGCATCGAAGAGTTGAGGCATTGAGTTCGAGATCGAAGTCTCTTTCGAGATCGAGGTCGGTATCAATCGAAGCCAGGGGAGATAGACTTCGAGTAGCATTGAGGATAGCTTAGTAATGGAAAGAGCGAGATATCCTGATTGGTCGATGATCGTGGCGTGAATCTCAGAACAGATCAAATCAGAAGCGATTAATTAGTTGTTTATACGATTTCCTTCTGTAATTAGAGATATACCATAATTAGGATTCTTCTACTATGTAAAGAGGAGTTCCAATCATTTGTAAGGATCATTATTCACTTAAACAAAAGCAATATAGCTCTTCCTTTCTGACTCGTGTTCGTGTTCATCAATTTATTCAATCTTTATTGTTCTTATACTGTTATCACCTCGAGGGCACCTCAATTCGAGGTTGAAGCTCTGTTTGCACATTGGTTTGGTTTATTTACAATTCAATTCTGCCATTTACTTTCTTATTTATAAATTGGTATTGGCTGAAATCACATATCCTTAAAACCACAACATAAGTTTAATTGTTATCCAAATTTTAAGGTGAACAGTTTGGCGCTCACTGTGAGGCTAAGGATAATAGTGATTATTCAATACTGATTCCGATAACACACGCCACTTTACGCTTATTCTTGTCTAGTATTTTTATTTTCAGGATAAAATATGTTAAACTCACAAACAACACCCACACATGGTGATAATGACTTCAGATTCCACGGAGAAAAACGACATTGTAGTTACTCCAGGGGTCGAGGTGCTACATGTTGATCTCTAGGGAGCATCGTTTGCCAATCCAATCGACGTCAGTTCACACATTGCTCTAAATGAGAATCTGGGCGCGGACCCCGAAGGGAGTGTACGCAGGAGGGTCGATCTGGTGGTCAATGTACACAGGGCGGAGGAGATGGAAGAGTCAGTCTCCATGTGATATTCGAGAAGCTGCAGACTCAACAAGCCGCTATTGCACAGCTACAAAATCAGCATGAGTGGGGTCGAACCGGAAGCTGCCCGCCGGACCGAGCCAGTACTAGAAAGGTCAAATACCAGTGAATTGGGGACTAGCCCCACAATAATGAAGATGCTCGAGGAGCTCACAAACCAATTGAATCGGGAGAGAAGAAATTTGAGGCAAACCCCAAAAAAGTTGAAACACACAACTCCCGGGTTGATTAGATACCAAGGGCACCGCTAATTTTGAAAGGGATGGATTCAAAGAAATTTGTACATAAGTAGTTCCCTCCAAGTGCGGATCTAAAGCCTATTCCAAAGAAATTTCGTATGCCAGAAATCCCTAAGTACAACGGGACCACCGATCCCAACGAGCATGTCACCTCTTATACATGCGCCATCAAAGGTCATGATTTGGAAGATGATGAGATCGAATATGTTCTACTAAAGAAGTTCGGAGAGACTCTATCGAAAGGGGCAATGATTTGGTACCATAATCTACCGCCAAATTCCATTTACTCATTCGCCATGCTCGCGAATTCTTTCGTAGAGGCACATCCCGGGGCCATAAAGGGTTCGACGAGGAAATCTGACCTTTTCAAAGTAAAACAAAAGGATAATGAAATGCTTAGGGAGTTCGTGTCTCGGTTCCAAATGGAACGCATGGAGTTGCCACCGGTCACAGTTGATTGGGCTATTCAAGCCTTCACTCAGGGGTTGAATGAACGAAGTTCGGTAGCATCACGTCAACTGAAGCAAAACTTGATCGAATATCCGGCGGTGACCAGGGCCGATGTGCATAATTGGTACTAACCGAAGATCAGAGTCGAGGATGACCAATTGGGAACTTCTTTCTGTTTCGTATATCCGAATAGGTACGCAACCAAATATTAGAGAGATATCGACAGGGAACCTCGGTCGAATAGAGACCGATATCAACCATACATCGTAGATCGCATGAACGGCGGTCCCGAACGCAATTCCACCCAAAACTATCGAAGGAGTGATCGAGGAAAGAGTTCTCGGGGACTTATGAGAAAAAATGGTGTTGATAAGAACACTGATTCCAAAGAGGCACCGCAATTATCGGAGTATAACTTCAATATCGACGCATCAGGTATTGTATCGGATATTGGAATAATCAATGGTACTAGATGGCCCAGACCCATACAGACTGATCCTAATATGATGTGAGAGTATCACAGCACACATGGCCACAGAACCAAGGATTGTAGGCAACTAAGAGAGGAGGTAGCTCGTCTATTCAATGAGGGTCACCTTCGAGAGCTCTTAAGTGATCGAGCTAAAAACCATTTCAGAGAAAGGAACGCCAACAAGAAAAACGAACAGGAAGAGCCATAGCATGTGATACATGATCGTCGATGGGGTCGATATTCCACAAGGGCCCGTGTTCAAACGCACTAAAGTATCAATTACTAGGGGAAAACGGACCCGAGATTATGTTCCAGAAGGCACTGTATCATTCAACGATGAGGAAGAAGAAGGAATTTCTCAACCCCACAATGACTCTCTAGTAATTTCTATCTTTATAAATAAAATCAAAGTTAAGCGTGTTTTAGTAGATCCAGGTAGCTCGGCAAATATCATTCGATTGAGGGTCGTGGAGCAGCTCGGCCTGCAAGATCGAATCGTACCCACAGCTCAGGTCTTGAATGGTTTCAACGTGGCCAGTGAAACAATTAAAGGAGATATCATTTTACCGGTAAACGTGGCTGGAACTATTGAAGAAACCAAGTTCCACGTAATCGAGGGCGACATGAGGTACAACGCCCTACTCGGGAGGCCCTGAATTCACAATATGAGGGCAGTCCCTTCAATTCTCCACCAAATGATGAAATTCCCAATGCCGGACGGGGTGAAAACTGTATATGGAAAGCAACATGCTTCAAAGGAAATGTTTGCGATCGACGAGGTAATATCGATATCGGCGCTTTCGATAACAAAGGGATTGGAGGTCAAAGGAAAACAGGGGGCAAAATAGCAACCACAGTCACCAGCCCCGACTTAGTCGAAAAAACAGGGAGTGGAATATGAAGATGACGATTATTGGATCCCTCGATCCTTCGTTATTCCCGAAGATTATGATGCCACCAAATCGACAATCAAGGAGCTGGAGCAGATCATACTGATTGAGTACCTGTCTGATCGAAAGGTATATCTAGGAATGGGGTTAACCCCCTGAACTCAGGAAAAAACTCATTAAATTTCTTATTGATAATATGGAGTGGTTTTTCTTGGTCCCACTTAGATATGACAGGGATCCCACCGGAGATAACAACACATCGATTAAACCTGGATCCGAAGTTCAGGTCGGTAAAACAAAAGAGAAGACCCCAGTCCGAGGTAGAACGTGCATTCATCAAGGACGAGGGAATTAAACTTCTCAAAATAGGATCCATTCGGGAAGTAAAATATCCCGAATGGTTAGCGAATGTAGTTGTAGTCCCTTAAAAGGGTAACAAACTTAGGATGTGTGTAGATTATAACGATTTAAACAAGGCATGACCCAAAGACTATTTTCCTCTGTCTAACATCGATCGCATGATCAATTCCACGCCTGGCTACGAGATCCTTAGTTTTCTCGACGCCTACTCCGGGTACAATCAAATTCAAATGAACCCGGAGGATCAGGAAAAGACTTCATTCATCACTAAGAATGGCACATATTGTTATAACGTAATGCCTTTTGGGCTAAATAAATGATGGTCCTACCTACCAACACCTAGTACATAAAATGTTCGAAGAACAAATAGGTAAGGCAATGGAGGTATATATTGGCCATATGCTAGTTAAGTCCCTACGTGCAGAGGACCATTGGACACATTTGCAGGAAACCTTCAAGATACTGAGAAAATACAACCTGAAGCTCAACCCTGAGAAATGTGCTTTCGAGGTAGGTTCGGGCAAGCTCATCGGCTTTATGGTGTCAAATCGGGGGATCGAGATCAACCCCAATAAAATCAAGGCTATCGAAGACATCACAGTCGTGGACAGCGTTAAAGTCGTGCAAAGGCTGACAAGGCGGATAGCCGCCTTAGGCCAATTCATCTCGAGATTGTCAGATCGAAGTCATAGATTCTTCTCACTACTCAAAAAGAAGAACAATTTCGCCTAGACCCCGGAGTGCCATCAGGCGTTAGAAGAATTAAAGCGTTACCTCTTGAGTCCACCATTGCTTCATACTCCAAAAGCAGATGAAAAGCTTTACTTATACTTAGTGGTCTCGGAAGTTGCGGTAAGTGGTGTCCTAGTCCAAGAAGATCAAGGTACGCAATTTCCCGTTTATTATGTTAGTCGAACTTTAGGCGAGGCCGAAACCCGGTACCCGCACTTAGAAAAATTGGCATTTGCTCTAATAAACGCCTCTAGGAAACTAAAACTGTATTTTCAATGTCACCCAATATGTGTGATAACCATTTATCCGCTTTGTAATGTTTTACATAATCCCGAGCTATCGGGTCGATTGGCCAAATGGGTCGTCGAACTTAGTGGGTATGATATCGAGTATCTACCCCGAACGGCCATCAAGTCACAAATTTTAGCAGACTTCGTGGCCGACTTCACGCCAGCACTCGTACCGAAGTTGAAAAAGAACTTTTGATATAATCGAGTACATCATCAGGGGTGTGGACTGATAACTAGGGATTTGCGCCTATTATTTACTCTCGTTTTCTTATGTTTTGAGGCAAAATTTCATTAAGATACTCCCGAAATTTAATGCAAGGTGTTTAAATTGCAGTATTTGAGTTAAACTGAAGATATTGACTAGGGATAACTCAAGCAGGAGCAAATCTTGCACAGCGAGGAACCTAGTAAAAGAGCTGAGAGCGCTATTATTCTGCTGCAGCGGAAGCCACTTCGCTGTAGCGGAATTCTGTTCGCTGCCCCGGTCCAAACTTTAGAGAGTTGTGTTTTGGGACCCTTCTGAACCGCTGTCCATGCCATTATTCTGCTGCAGCGTTGTCCTCACCGCTACAGCGTTCAATAATCTGCTGGGAGCGGAATTCAAAGATCAGAGAGTTTCCAACATGGGTTCTGCACAATATCGCGGTCAGCGGTGAAATTCCGTTGTCGCGCTTTCATGTTCCGCTGTAGCATTTCAGTTTTCCGCAGGGAGCGGAATGAAGAGGCAGCCAAATCCCAGAACGCAGCAGCGCTTATTATTCTGCGGCAGTAGAAGTCATTCCGCTAAGGCGTCTAGAATTCCGCTGGGAGCGGAATCTCTATAGGGGAAATTTTTTCCAGTATTTTCAGCCTTGTATAAATACTATGTTTTCTCATTTTTGGGTCATCAAACATTGTAGGAAGCTCGTGAATAGTGACTTTTTACTGTTTTGAGTAATTTTAGCTTAGATTCTACCATTATTCTTAGATTTTATCTTTGTAATCAACTTCTATGGCTTTAATTTCATCTTCTATCTTAATTTCTTCTATGAAAATGAGTAGCTAGACCCATAAGCTAGGGTTGTGACCCAATCCTAGTGTGGGTAACTAGTGGGTCTTCTATTTTAGGATGAATTTGTGATTGGGTGTTTGTTTTTTAGTCTATTTCATGCTTAATTCACTGAATTAGTGGTTGCAAACACTTACTCATGCCTTGTTGACTAGGATTACTCTTGAGAAAGATGACCCAAGTCTAGGTAAAATAGGATCACAAGGAATTGGGGAGAACTCAAGAGATTGATAGCCCCAATTAAAGGGTAGAGACTAGAGATAGTGATACCCGACTTGAGCCATTTCATTTGCTTTGTTGAAACACCCAATTGGGCTTGAGAAAGCCAATTCGAGAAAAGTCACCCAAGCTACCGAGAGGTATTGGGTAAGTAATTTAGTATGAGGTTATGTCATATGCCCATCATTCACAAATCTATCCTAGATTTTAGACCCCGTTAGTTTCTCACCTAGGAGTAAGTTGCAACCCTAGTGCCTTTAAACATTTGATAAAAATCCCACAAAAACATTGCAGTTAGTTTAACAATAGAGATCTATAGAACTAAACTTAGTATAGATACCAAACCAACCATGTTTAGAATAGCATTTAAGAACAAGAAACACTACTAAATCGGATAGGAACTCAACTACGAATGCATAACTCCCTGTGGATATCGATCCCGACCCTGTTGGGTAAAAGCTACTTCGGCCTTGCCTTGCTACTTAATAGTGGTATAGGTGGGTGTAGATCTCTTTTTGGTGTCATTGCCGGGGAGTTAGAACGCTATTGACTATCTATTCGATTAGTTGTGTAGATTATTTTTCTTTCCTTCTACTTTTTAAACTTGTGTGTTTAAATCACTACAGGTACTTATGGCTGATCATATGGAAAATATTATACCGGGGGAGGAGGTAGATGATAACTGGGAAGAGGAGTTACATCAAATACCACCAGCTCAAAGACGGGGCCGACAAGACAATATCAATGATAATATTCCAGACCCTTCCCGGCCTCCTCCAAGAGTAGCTCCTCAGGTGCTTCCAAACGAGGGATATGCCAGTGCAATTGTCCCACCCAGAATCCGGGGGGGGGAAATTTTCAAATCACTAATGTCATGTTGACACTTCTAGAGCAACGAGGATATTTCACGGGAGCTCCCCAATCAGAATGCCTACAAGCACTTAAAAGGCTTTGTGGACACATGTTGGGGGAGCAAGCAAACCAATGTATCGAAGGGTGCCTTGAGGCTCAGAATATTTCCTTTCTCTCTCCAAGGTAAGACACTGGATTGGCTTGAACGACTCCCCAATCATTCTATCTCTATATGGGATGAGTTGGCGGATAAGCTCATTGCCAAGTTTTTCTCTCCCGGACACATGGTAGCTTTGCGAGATGAGATATTGGCATTCAAGCAAGAGCCAAATGATACCTTTCATGAGATTTGGGAGCGCTACAGAACTATGGTCAAAGAATGCCCCAACAATGACATGACTGAGGCCATGATACAACAAACGTTCTACCGGGGCATTAATACGACCAATCAGTGTGTGGTCAACAAACTAGATGGGGGCAACTTCATGAAGCTATCTTATAATGAGGCATGCGACATTCTGGATGAAATGGTTGACACTTCGCCAGCATGACAAAGTCGGGATAATGTTCCCCAAGGTGATCCAAGCGTGATAAATCTCCATAAAGAGCTTCAGGACCATGGACAGGTCATTGCCAAGCTTACCACTACCATGAATCAACTTGCTAAGGCGCAGCTTCAACAAATCCAAGGTCCAAAGAAAGTGCATGTTATGGAAGGGGTAAATCTTTTGGTTAACAATCGAAGGCCACGTGGAAATCAAATGCAAAACAACAATGACCAATGCGAGCAAGGAGTGAGTGGGTACAATCATGAGGATTCCTATGATGAGAAAAATGAAGATGTGATGTATTCCAACAATTTCCAAGGGCGAAGGAACAATCCAGGGAGAAACCAAAATTGGAACAATCACATGAAAGGAAACTGGAACAACAATAACAACTCTAGCAATTGGGGGAACAACAATCAACAATGGGGAGGCAACAACAACAATTGGAACGGGAATAATAATAGCAATTGAGGTGGCAACGGTAATCGAGGGTCGGGCTTTCAAAGGTCCCCGATGTCTCAACGACCTAACAATCCACCCCTGTATCAATCCAAAGTTCAAATTTCATCAAGAAATTATATGGGTCGGATCGAGCAAATGTTTAAACAAATGATGGAACGGAATGCGGATTCGGATGCTCAAATGGCCTCCCACACTACCTATATCCGCAATCTTGAGGTCCAAATGGGACAAATATCACAAGCTTTGAACACTCGCCCGAAGGGGTCACTACCTAGTGACACGGTGGTGAACCCTAAGGGTGGGAACAACAACAACAATACCGTACATGCAATGGCGGTGACCACAAGGAGTGGTCGAGGTAGTGAGGCTAGTTCTTCAAAGAAAAAGAGGGTTGTTAGTGATGATGATTATTTGCAACAAGATGAGGTTCCTATTGAGGTTGAACAAGTGATTGAAGAGTCGATAGATGGTGAAGTGAGGATCGACATCAATGACAATGAGGAGGAAACACAAAATTACGTGAACCCGTCTAGGGAACACGTAATTGACATACCCGAGCCAGTTGTTCCAAAAGTCAAGGCTTCATTGCCTAGGCCTCCTCCTCCCTATCCTCAAAGATTGGCTAAGGAGAAGACTGAGAATCAGTACAAGAAGTTTATAGATATGATGAAGAGTTTTTCCATCAACATATCGTTAGATGAGGCTCTTGAACAAAATCTCGGGTACGCCAAGTTTATGAAATACTTGGTCACAAAGAAGAGATCCATGGAGTGCGAGAAAATAAAGATTACCCATTAAGTGAGTGCAATTGTACACTCAGTGGCACCAAAATTAGAGGATCCCGGAGCATTCACTATCCCTTGCATTATTGGTAATGCGGACTTTGCCAAGACATTGTGCGACTTGGGTGATAGTATCAATTTGATGCCTTATTATGTCTTTATAACCTTGGGAATTGGCCAACCTAGAGAAACTTCTATGCGACTTCAAATGGTGGATCGAACTATGAAGCGACCCTTGGGTATCTATGATGGTATTTTGGTGCGGGTCGACAAATTCATCTTGCCCGCAGATTTTGTGATATTGGATTGTGAGGTCGATTTGAAGTGCCAATTATCTTGGGTAGACCTTTCCTAGAAACGGGGAAGGCATTAGTAGATGTGGAGGGCGGTGAGCTCACCTTCCGGGTGGGCGATGAAAATGTCGTTTTCCACGTGTGCAAGTCAATGAGGCAACCAAATAGTACGGAGGTATGCTCTTTTGTGGATCTAGTTGCCGAGGTAATAATTGATGAAACAAGCTCAATGATCAACGTGGAGGATCCGATGGAAGCGGTCTTATTGAATCATGAAGATGTGGTGACGGATGGCTTGATCGAGTGTACTAATGCATTGCAGGGTATGGGTTCTTATTCTTATGGACCCCGCAAGCTATCTTTGGATTTGGAAAATCTAAAAACTCCACCGACAAAGCCCTCAATCGAGGAGCCACCAACCCTGGAGTTGAAGCCTCTTCCACCACACCTTAGGTATGAGTTCTTGGGCCCTGCTTGTACTTTACATGTTATACGTTCTTCTTGCCTAACCCAATTGCAGGTAGATTCTACACTTGAAGTGCTCCAAAGGAGAAATAATGCCATAGGTTGGACTCTAGATGATATTCAGGGCATAAGCCCCGCCTTCTATATACACAAAATAATTCTTGAAGATGATGCAAAGCCCTCCGTAGAACATCAACAGAGGTTGAATGAGGCAATGCAGGAGGTGGTAAAAAAGGATATAATCAAGTGGCTCGATGCTGGGGTCATCTACCCAATCTCTGTGGTGCTTGGACTTCTCCAGTTGAGTGTGTTCCCAAAAAGGGTGGCATGACAGTGGTGCAGAATGAAAATAATGAGTTGATTCCCACTCGAACCGTGACTGGTTGGCGGGTTTGTATGGATTACAGAAAACTAGACCCGAAAGGATCACTTTCCTTTGCCATTTTTGGACCAGATGCTTGATAGACTTGCTGGGAGGGCATTATATTGTTTCTTGGATGTGTATTCAGGCTACAATCAGATACATATAGCCCCAGAAAATCAGGAAAAGACAATTGTCACCTGTCCGTACGAGACATTTGCTTTTTCAAGGATACCATTCGGTTTGTGCAATGCACTCGCCACATTCCAGTGGTGCATGATGGAAATTTTCACGGATATGGTTGAAGATTTCTTGGAGGTGTTCATGGATGACTTTAGCGTGTTCAGGGACTCATTTGAGGAGTGTTTGCAAAATCTTGATAAAGTTCTCGCCCGGTGTGAAGAAACCAACCTTGTATTGAATTGGGAAAATGACATTTCATGGTCGAGGAGGGCATAGTCCTCGGCCATAAAATCTCAAAAGATGGAATTGAAGTGGATAAAGCCAAGATCGAGGTTATCTCCAAGTTACCTCCTCCAACTTCGGTGAAGGGAGTCCTAAGTTTCCTTAGGCATGCGGGATTTTACCGGAGATTCATTAAAGATTTTTCAAAAGTGGTAAATCCCCGATGCAAGCTGTTGGACAAAGATTCCAAATTTGAGTTCAATGAGGAATGTATGAAAGCATTTGAGTTGTTGAAGTCCAAGTTAACTACCACTCCAATAATCACCGCCCCAAATTGGAGCTCTCCCTTCGAGCTCATGTGTGACTCAAGTGACGTGGAGGTGGGAGAAGTCTTGGGACAATGGGTGAACAAGATTTTTCAGCCCGTATATTATGCAAGCAAAACTATGAACGATACTCAAGTTAACTATACCGTCACAGAAAAGGAGTTGTTGGCTATTGTATTTTCTATGGAAAAATTTAGGCCCTACCTCATGGGTGCCAAGGTGATTGTGCACACCGATCATGCGGCACTCCGGTACTTGATGACGAAGAAGGATTCAAAAGCTAGGCTTATAAGATGGGTCTTGTTGCTCCAAGAATTTGATATAGAGATTGTGGATAGAAAGGGGACCGAAATTCAAGTTGCTGATCATTTGTCCCGGCTAGAAAAGCAAGGAAGGCCCAAAGAAGGCTTAAAATCAATGGTGCCTTTCCGGATGAGAAGATTCTCTCAGTATCTATGCAAGACATGCCTTGGTTTGCGGACATTGCCAACTTTCTTATTACCGGTGTTGTCCCGTGTGAGCTCTCTTCTAACCAAAGGAAGAAGCTTAGACGGGACAACTTGGATTATTATTGGTATGATTCGTACTTGTTCAAAATTTGCAATGATGGGGTCATTCGCCGGTGTGTCCCCGAGGAAGAGCAATTGACCATTCTTGATTCTTGCCATTCCTCTCCCTACGGTGGTCATCACGGTGGGGCAAGGATAGTTTCTAAAGTGTTGAGTTGTGGGTTTTATTGGCCAACTTTGTACAAAGATGCAAGTGACTTGGTGAAGAGGTGTGAAAAATGTCAAAGAGCGGGTGACATATCAAGGAAGGATGAAATTCCCCTCACAACGATCCTTGAGGTTGATATATTTGATGTGTGAGGCATTGACTTCATGGGCCCTTTTGTCAGCTCGTGTGGTAATACCTACATTCTCGTGGTTGTGGATTATGTCTCAAAATGGGTCGAGGTCGTGTATTTTCCCAATAATGAAGCCCGGAGTGTGGTTGGTTTTCTCAAGAAAAGTATTTTCACACGATTTGGGACACCTCGAGATATCATAAGTGATGGGGGATATCATTTTAGTAATCGGGCTTTTGATACGTTTCTTGCCAAGTATGGGGTAAATCACAAAGTGTCCACTCCTTACCACCCTCAAGCTAGTGGACAAGTTGAAGTCTCAAATGGGGAAATCAAAAATATTTTGTCCAAGACCGTAAATGCAAATAGGACCGATTGGTCAAGAAAGCTTGATGATGCACTTTGGGCATATAGGATTTCCTTCAAGACCCCGATTGGTATGTCCCCGTACCGGTTGGTGTATGGTAAGGCATGTCACCTCCCGATCGAGTTAGATCACAAGACACTTTAGGCTTTGAAGAAGTTGAATTTGGATTGGGACACTGCTGCAAATCTTCGTGCTGATCACCTTAGTGAGCTTGATGAGTTTAGATTCCATGCATATGCAATCTCTTCTTTGTATAAGGTTAAAATGAAGTATTTCCATGACAAGTATGCTAAGAATCGGGAATTCAAAGTGGGAAACTTGGTATTACTATTCAACTCAAGGCTTCGTCTCTTTTCGGGCAAACTAAAATCAAAGTGGAGTGGTCCATTCGAGGTGGTGTTGGTTACACCCTTTGGTGCCCTTGATCTAAAGAACAAGAATGGTGAAATATTTCGTGTGAATGGGCAGCGGGTCAAACACTACTTGAGGAAATTTGAGGATAGCCACGTGGTGGCTTTGTTGAAATTCACTTGATCATGGTAACTTGCGTCGTGCCGCTACGTTAAATCAGGCGCTTCTTGGGAGGCAACCCAAGTGTTTCTTTTCTTTTTGTTTCTTCTAGTTAGAGTAGGTTTTTCTTGAACTAACCTGTTTGTGAAGTTGCTGTAGGATTTGGTGGATGCAGTGCAGGAACACAGTCTGGAAAACTGAGCTAAGTGGTACAAAACCGTTGCCGCGGTCATAATTCCGCGGTCATCGGTTACAATTCCGCTGCAGCGTTAAAAGTCCGCGAACGCGGACTGGATACGCCCAGGAACAAACTCTCTAAAGTTTAACTTCGATGCATCGAACAAAATTTCGGTGACAGCGGTTGGATTTCGCTGCAGTGGCAAAATTCTGCTGACAGCGGATAACTTTCATGCCCAGTTCTTCAAAAAGGAAAACAAAAAGCACGTTCAGCGGTAGAATCCGCTGGCATGCTTGGTAAGTCGGTGGGGGGACCCATTTTGCAAGTATAAATACAGAGGGTCCCCCTTCTTTTACCCTTTTCACTCATTTGCATCCTAGACCACTTTTGTTATTGTTCATCACATTCACTGTGCATCCAAGTTTCATTCTTCTAACAATTTAGCATCCTACATCATCATCTAACAGTGGTTTGTTCATCATTTTTTATTTTAATTGCAGATTTTCTTTCATCTTTTTGTTTGTTTCTCTTCGTTTTCTTCTCTAAATTGAAGTTATTAAAGCCCTAATTCTTTAGCATGATTCACCAAAGGGTTATAAGCAATGGGGTAGTGATTTCTTGTTGCCTAAGGGGATATAGGGTTCTTAGTTCATGTATTTCAAGTACAAATTCATGAAAAGGATAAAACCCTAGTTTTGAAATAATACTGTCAGTGCGCTAAATTCTTGAATTCCGCTGCAGCGGACCAAAAATCCAATGACAGCAGAATCATCTGAGACCAAAATTTTTGAATACTAATTTCCGCTGTAGCGGCAAGAACTCCGCTGACAACGATGTGATTTCGCTGCAACGGACACTTTTTCGCGGACAGCGGTTTGAAACTTCAGAGATGGGGTGGTCTGATTCCCCCAACTTCCAATGCAGCGCCCAGTTTTTCGCTGACATCGGTGGCCCTTCCGCTGACAGATGATGCCTTTTTAAGCATTGTTTTGATTCTCTGCAACACTTATGTTTGTGCTTTCATTGGGTACCTGTATACCATGTTTTAACGAGATTCATTGACATGTTTGCAGATAATGGTTAGATCACGAGGTGGCTCAAACAAGCAACCCGGGAGGGGTGATTCCTCTAGAGGTCGTGGTAGGGGTAAACAACAGGAAACACCCCTAGGCCCGACAAAAGATATTGGCAAGAAGAAAACACAAAAAAGGCCAACTCCCGACCCATCGTAATCCAGTGAATATGTCCCCTCCCAGAAGGCTTTAGAGGGGAACAGTGGTGCAACCTTGGTAGAGGATTTGTCCCAACCTAGGCGGCTTGTCAACGAACCTACTACCTCAGCTTTTTCTAAAAGCCTTGGTCTATCCATTGACTCATCATCCCCTCAGGACACCAGTGCAGCAACTCAGTCCACCGCACCTGCCTCAATCAACCTTGACAGTTCTGATGACACACCAGATGATGGCAGGGGTGGTGACACCCAAGCACAGGCAGGCGGACTACTCTGGACCAAAAATCCATCACCGTGGAAGGATCGGTTTGTCTCTGAATCGGCCTATCACAAATTCAGAGAGTTATGGCCTCAGAGGTCACTTGTTCCGGAGAGGCCATTCATTGATAGGGACCTTCTACCCCACAACTCGAATGTAGAAAATCAATTTGATGAAAGGGCGGGGTGGAAGTTCTTCACCAACAAGGTCGAGGATGCAAATGAATATGTAGTGAAAGAGTTATATGTCAATGTAGCCCACACCAAAAGGGGAACATGTCTTACCCAGGTTCGGAACAAGAAGATTTTGTACAGTGGTAGTGCATTCAACGACTATGCTGGTTTTGATAATGAAGATGAAACCCGCTACTAGGAGAAAGTGAATTTGGGGGATTTGGCTCGACCATGGCTGGCTTCTGTTATTGCTATCCCTGGGACTACTCCAGCATGGTTGACTCTAGGAGCCATTATTTACAGGAACACACTCAGCTTTGAAGCTAAGAGTTGGGCGACATTTGTGTGTAGACGGATAGACCCCATCTTGCACGACAGTGACATGCCTTTGTCACGTGCTCTTATTGTGGGAGAAATTATGGATGGCATCCCTATCAATGTCGGGAATATCATGGCTAGGGTGATTGACAGGATAGTCCAGAAGAATGAGAGCTCTTACCCCTTTCCCAACTTCTTCACTATGTACTTTCAGGACATGGGAGTTGAGGGAAGGGACTTTGATGTTACGGTGAAGCCAAAATCAGCATTCTCCTAGTACAGTTTGAAAGGTCTAGACAACCCCAAAGGCAAAGGCAAAGCCACCACCTCTACTGTTGTTGAGCCTTCCGCTGTTGTCGAGGTTTCCACTGATGAGGGGCCCACTATTGCTGTTATCCCGAAGTCATCCTCTGGTCATTCCAGTGCCATTCCAGTCTCAGTGCCTACCTCTTCCACATACCCTCAGACTACTTTGATGATGTCTTAGGCACTAGCTGGTATCAACAACTGGCTGCAGGTAGCTTCTTCTAAGCTTACTGATCTTTCTACTATAGTTGCAGCTCAGTCAGCTCCAGCACAAATTCAGTTGCCTCCAACATTGGAGGAGACCTTGAGGATCCTGGTTGATAACCAGAAGAAGATTATGGTGACCCTGGACAAGCATGGGAAGGAGATTCATTCTTTGGGAAAATCTGTGAAGAAAATGAAGAAGAGCCAGGACGGCATGAAGAAGAGTCAGGTGGAGATGCAGAAGACTCAAGATGATTTGAAGAAGGAGGTCGCTAAGCTCACAGCGGCGGGGGAAATCCACCTTGACTTATTGATAGGAGAGCCCGCAACTACTGATCAGGCTGCACAAGTTTAGGAGCAGGATTTTACCTCAGCACCAGTTCGTAGAGGAGTCATCCCACAGACTGATGACATGGAGATCCATCTCGAACTAGATAAAATCTTGTGAGATGAAGTCATCGAGGCCAAATGCGACTCCTTACTGGTGATAAACCAAGTCAACAGAACCTTCGAGGTTTGAGAGGATCGAATGTAATGGTATTTGGATAAATTGCAGGTAACATTACATCAGTTTAAAAATGGACTTTGAAGTATGTACTTCGAGAGCAAAACAACGAGGTTGATGCCCATGCGAATTTGGGATCATCAGTCGAAGACGACAAAATTAGCTCAGGATTGTCGTAGAACTATCGAAGTCAGTGATCGAAGAAGGCCATACCGAAATAAACTCAACGAGCCTAACCTGGGATTGGAGGAATAAATATATTGAGTATCTGAAAAACGGAAAGCTCCCATAGGACCCTAAGGAATCAAGGACTCTACGAACAAAAGCTGCTTGTTTCACATTGGCTGAAGATGGAACATTATATAGGAGGACGTTAGATGGACCATTGGCAGTATGCTTGGGACCAGGGCAAACCGATTATGTCCTACGAGAAGTTCACGAAGGTACTTGGGGGAATCACTCCAGTGCCGAATCACTAGTTCACAAGGTCATCAGAGCACGATACAATTGGTCCAATATGGAGAAAGACACTAAAGAATTCGTCCGAAAATGCGACAAGTGCCAAAGGTATGCACCGATGATCCCCCAACCCGAAGAGCAACTTCATTATGTCTTATCCCCATGGACTTTCATGAAATGGGGAATGGTCATCATCGTCCCTCTGCCATCGGCCCCAGGTAAAGCTAAATTCATTTTATTTATGATTGACTATTTCTCTAAGTGGGCTGAAGCACAGGCCTTCGAGAAAGTGAGAGAAACGGAAGTTATAGACTTCATATGGGATCACATCATATGCCGATTCGGGATACCTGCCGAGATTGTATGCGACAATGGAAAACAATTCATCGGCATCAAAATAACCAAGTTTCTCGAAGATCACAAAATAAAAAGGATCTTATCGACATCGTATCATCCTAGTGGAAACGGACAGGACGAAGCAACAAACAAGACCAGCATTCAGAATCTGAAGAAATGATTGAACGACACCAAGGGAAAATGGATAGAAATTCTACCCGAAGTCCTTTGGGCATATCGAACAACGGTAAAATCCAGTACGGGGGAAACACCGTTCTCCTTAGTATATGGCGTCGAAGCCTTGATCACGGTCGAAGTCGGGCAACCCAGCAATTCTTTTGAGGCCATTGTTTCCCGATTTAAGAGCCTAAGGGACATTGTATTTTTGAGTTTGAGAGCCCATTCTCACTCAACTAAAACCTAAGGGTTTTTGCTTCTTCGAGTTCGGGCAAGAGCTCACTCAACTACAAAGGTAGTATTAGTTTTGCTTCGGCCAAGTTGCCTTATGCCCGAAGTCTTAAACATATTATTCACAAAGCATATCAAAAATTTACAAGGAACAAAGTGAATTGAAATTATCACAAGTCAAAATCGAGACGAAATCCAAAAAAGATTCTTATATATATATATATATATATATATATATATAAACGAAGGTATTTACAAAGGACCGAGTAGGGTCCTACACAAAAAAAATACATATGTCCTAACTATGTTCGGGGGTGACTCCCTCCTCGGGGAAAGATTCTTCCTCGGTCCCCTCACCATTATCAGATCTGCTCTTGTTGCAGTCATCATCATCATCGTCATCAGAGGAGGCTAGTATCCTAGCATTAGCTTCATGCACATTTTCCTGTGCTATCTCTTCAGAAATGTCGAAACCTCGGGCGTAGATCTCCTCTAGGGTCTCTCTCGAGGATTGGCATTTGGAAATCTCGGCAGTCCATTGTGCTCGATCGACAACCTCCCTCAGTTGTGCTTATGAAGCTTCGGCATCAGCCAGATATATGGCCACCGACTTATCACCCTCGGCCTTTGCTTTTTCGGCCTCAACTTGGCCTTTGCAAGTTCATTTTCGAGCTCTTCAACCATCTTAGCGTGAACCGAGCATTTTTCCCTTGCATTTCGAAGTTGGACTTCGACCGACCACAACTAGGCCTAGGCGGTTTCCTTTTCAGCAGCAAGGCGGTCCATGCCTTCCTTCCACTTGTAGCAGTCTGCTTTCGCTCGGTCGACCTCCTCCCAGAACAGCTCGATTCTTTCGATCTTTTGCTGCAACTGTGACATTGAAATATTAGCTTCCTCCCTTGAATCGAGCCCATGATTTTTCAATAGAATTGTTACCTGCTCGTTTAGCTTGTCTTCCTCCTTACGAGCTCTAGCCAAATCAGCTCGGAGGTCCCTGATCTCCTCGTCCTTCTGCCCATAGAGAATCTTGAGAGCATTCCTCTCCTATGAAAGCCTTTGGAGATCGACCTCGCATTGGCTTAATTCAGCCCGGAACTTAGAGAAAACCTGTATGAATAGAGAAAGGAGTTAGACAGATAAAAAGAAAAAACAAAAGAAATCTACATCAACAAATTTCATACTTACTGGGTTCTGAAGACGTTGGGCCTCTTCAAAGAGGTTGGATGCATCATTGTGGTCAGACGCATCCTCGACCCCAGTAAAGCAATCCCAAAAAGGATCCTCCCCCACTAGGGACTCCGCCTATTTCGGGAGTCCTTATGGCTTGTGCATCTCTTATAGCCTCTTCGAAAAAGGCAGGTAGGGATGGTGAGTGACCTGCTGTCACTTCCCCAAGCGAGTCACTCGGGGCTCTCTGTTCATCTCTAGGGGTCTCGACACCAGATGCACCCTCGACTTCAGATGATTCGGGGACTTTGCCCGAATCTTTCTTCAATACTTCTTCAGTACGAGGCAGGGTCTTGTCAACCGCCACCGATTTAGCGGCCTTGGTGGTCTCGGCGGTCTTCCTCACTCGGGTCACCAACGCCAAGTCACCACCTTCATTTTCATCATCTTCTTCTTCCCTTAGCCTTTGGACTGACTCCAAAGTCAAAGGGGTAATGTTCCCCTTGGGTTTCCGAGCTGCTCTCTTTCTAGGGTTTTCTCCCTCGGAGGTCGAGGCCCTCTTTCTCTTATTGTCCTTCCCCCTCTTCGGATTCGTGGCCATAGCCTCTTCTTTAATATTCGGAGGTCTCAGGACCATATCCTTGTTCAAGCATGCACAAGAAAAGACTAAGTAAGTGAAAGAAGTATAGCCAATGCCTCATATATGAGAAAAGGGAAACTTACCATGGTTCTTTGCTTCCCATCGGGCTTTTGCCTAGTCGCGCCAACAACGCTCAACATAGGAAGAAGTCGATGCCAGCTTTTGGACCTAGTTCTCGAGGTTAGGGATTGCTCGAGGCATCCAAGCAACTGCTGCATAACGAAAGAAGGTATTAAATAAAGCAGAAAATGAAACACAATATGGAAACCAACGAGTAGAGTGCTACTTACGCTTCGGGTTCCATTTCTCAAGAAATGGCATTTTCTATTTCGGGATGAGATCACAGGTCCTCACTCGAACGAATCGACCCATCCACCCTCGGTGTTTGTCCTCGTCGATGCTCGAGAATAACACATTGGCCGCTCGACATTGTAGTTGGATCAACCCTCGAAATATGCAAGGGAAGTATAACCTGATGAGGTGACGAGGGTGAACGGCAACCCCTCGGCTTTGTTGGTAAAGAACCGGAGCATGATCACTATGCGCCAAAAGGAGGGGAACCCAACGTGAAAGGATAAGTGTAAACACTTAGATACCTTTTTCGCGTGGGTAGTGATGCTCTCTTCAGGGGATGGGATCTCTATCACTTTATCCCCCCCCCCCCAAATACAATCCCTTTTGATTTTCTCGAGATAACCCACGGTTATTGAGCACATATACCTTGATACGTGCTCACATCGACCAGGGAGAAATGGATGATTCTCGATTTTGAAGTCGGATTTTAGAACACACGGGCTGGGAACACACTCCTCAAGGAGCGTATCCACCGGCGTTTTATCACCGGCCGGTCGTGAGGAAGAAGATGAAGCTTTTTCCTTTTGTGGAACCGTTTTGGATGTTTTCACTATTATATGGGTTGAAGAAAGAGGAAGATAGTAAGGTTTAGTGGTTTGAGACTAGCGGTGAAAACCTAAGGAACAATGAAAGAGAAGAGCTTGGGAGAGGTAAAACTTAGAAGAACAGACGAAGGTAAAAGTAAAGTTTGATTCAACAAGAAGAAGGACTATTTATGGATTTACGGTAACGGTTCAACGGCACTAGTGGCCGACCGCCAACTGACGCTCATTAATGGTTTGGGGAACTGTACCGATGGGACGTTTCGGTCACTTCCATCGCTTACATCACGGGGATGACATCATTGCTTATCGAGGTCAAAGAAAAATCGAAGGCTCGATTCATTTCTTCTCATTATAACCCAAGAAACGAGGGGACTATCTGTATACAATAGAAATCGTGGCTACCCGATTTCATTATTTGATCGAGGCTAGGACGTTGCATCGAAGAGTTGAGGCATTGAGTTTGAGATCGAAGTCTCTTTCATGATCGAGGTCGGTATCAATCGAAGCCAGGGGATATAGACTTCGAGTAACATCGAGGATAGCTTAGTAACGGAAAGAGCGAGATATTCGTGATTGGTCGAGCATTGTGGCTTGAATCTCGGAAAGGATCAAATCAGAAGCGATTAATTAGTTGTTTATACGATTTCCTTCGGTAATATTAGAGATATACCATAATTAGGATTCATCTACTGTATAAAGAGGAGTTCCAATCATTTGCAAGGACCATTATTCACTGAAACAAAAGCAATATAGCTCGTCCTTTTTGACTGGTGTTCTTGTTCATCAATTTATTCAATCTTTACTGTTCTTATATTGTTATCACCTCGAGGGCACCTCGATTCGAGGCTGAAGCTCTGTTTGCACACTGGTTTAGTTTATTTACAGTTCAATTCTCCCATTCACTTTCTTATTTATCAATTGGTATTGGATGAAATCACATATCCTTAAAATCACAACATAAGTTTAATTGTTATCCAAATTTTAGGGAAAACAATCACATAAATGTTTATGGTTTATTTTAGACTATAATTTAAAAAAATCGCATCCTTTTTAAACTTCAAGTTCAATCATATATGTCACATAAATTACGACAGAATGAGTAACTAATATGCTTGCTAGTACGCAGCACTTACGAGCATAGTTGTAGCAAGTCATGCATAACATCACAATTTGTCGAATTCGATGTTTTAATACAATTCGCGATTTCACATGTACACGTTTACAAGATTCATGACGAGTCATGTATAGCATAGGAAGGCTCAACTTAATTTTAGATTACTTCCTTGGTGTACTTTATATCTCCTTATATCTTTCAAGGTGATCCGAGTAGTACGGATAACAGAAGGCATACAATTAATGGATAAAAAGATAAGAGACTTTGAATCATAGAAGGGAAGAACATAAATTCAAGTATTTGAAATACGAGTGAGTATATCTGCACTCAATTAAGAATTTCAAAAGAAGAAACTAAAGTTTCAATATCATTTACTTTCCATTCATAGGGCAGTTAGGATTTAAAGTTTTGGGGTTCTGAATTCGTCATTAAACTTATCTTAGTTACTGGGTTAGCAATTAAATACGTATACATATTTTATAAATTTCTAATATAAATATAAAATTTAAGTAAAAACTACTGAGCTCATTCCTAATGCCCTCTCCGCCCATTTTATTATCCATGCCTACCGCGCAGTGATAAAGGAAGTATGAATGCAATATAGGTTAGAAGGTTTGCCTAAAAGGGATTACTCTTGAAACAATGCTTAATAGCTAATTTATAAATCAAAAGCGATTCGAGACTGAGAAGATAAACATATATTCTTTCAGATCCGACCTTTCTTCCAACGGAACGAAAAAAGCATACTTAAAATAGCAAACGTATAGGAAGAAAAAATACAAGAAGAATAGCGAAAAAACAAAACTTCATTAACAGCATGCATTCACATTCAACACGTGGAATAAATGATCTGCAAACTGCTAACAAGTAGGCCAACAAGGCTGAAACAAAAATAAGTTTTGCGGCATACGTTGTTGAGTGTGGTGGAATAAGATTGAGGTGACAGCTGCTTAGCAGGTGTAGCAGCCATCTGTTGAATAACTAAAACTCTTTGCATTTCGGCTTAGCCACACTATTTAATTTGTTCCCGACTTTTGGTACTCCATCTTTTCTGGCTTCAAGGAGTTACACGCCTTACTTCTTCGCGTCATGACTTTTACGTCTCTGACGATGTCTTTTTCCTCGGATATATGACTGTTTATGATTCGTATTACTATTGAATACTCCCTAGGTTCTAGTTTACGTGAACCTGGTCAATTTAAAAAAGAATAGTTTTCTTTTAAATTTAACCATTTAATTTAAACTTAAAAATCTATTATTTATGAGAAGTTTTTATAATTATAACCATACAAATTCTCAGCCGAAATATCTTCATTTTTTTTTAAATTTCGTACTAATTAAACACAGGGGCGGACCTACGTGGGTGGGTGAGGGGTCACGGGAACCCGTTAACCTTGGCAAAAATATAGTATATGTATTTTGTACCTATATGTATATACAGTAAGGACCCCTTAAATATTTTACGTGTGCCCCCTAAACACAAAAGTTGGGTAGAAGAGTTGGTTAATGGACACACTCAAAGTGTCTTCACTTTTGTGATGTCCCAAGATCGAATCCCATCTCCTACAAATTCTATTGTACTTTTACTGTTTTTAAATTCAATGGTTGTTTAATTACTTAGCAGTTTGATTGAGAAGGAAGGACCCTTATGTGGTTGAGAAGAAAGATCCTTAGGTGATTGAAGAAAATGTTATTTTGCTTGGAATCGTTTTTCTAGGAAGTTCTTGTTCTTATGAATTTAGATAACATATTCTTGGCGAAGTTTAATTCTTTTCAATCAAGTACTAGTTTTAAGAGATAATGCCTATCATTTTATAGATGAGTTTGATGTGAAATAATCCCGACCCTGCTATGAGTGGACGATGTACTTAAGTTATATTAGTACAAAATTAATGATATTTGATAATATCGAAATTTGTAGTTTAATGATAGTTATCATAATCATTAAGTTTTTACAGATTTGAACGTCGAACTTTATCGCTAGCTAGTACTTAGTATACTAAAGATGGTGCCCCGCTATGTTCAAATCCTGGGTCCGCCTCTGATTAAACAAGTTCACATAAATATGGAGTACTAATTAGTATTGCATACGTTTTAAAAAGATTATCTTAATTTGACTTGACACAACTTTAATAAAAATAATAGAAGACTTTTAAAATACTTCCTCCGTTTCGTGAACCCATTTGACAGGGCACGAAATTTAAGAAAAAAAAAGAAGACTTTTGAACTTGTGGTATAAAATGAGGCACATATATTTTGTGTGGCTATAGATCATTATATAAATGTAAATTGTTCCCAAATAAGAAAAAATGTCATTCTTTTGGCACGGACTAAAAAGGAAATAAGTTCACATAAATTGAAACGGAGGGTATAATTGTACGTTGATTGTAATTTTTGACCGGAATCTGTATATAAAAATTGTATTTAAGTTATAGATAAATTACAGATTTTAATTGGATTTGCAAATATTTATAAAAAAAATTAATTACTTTCTGTAAACAAAAAAACATATATAAACCGAAGAAGAATTGTCAAGACGGCCTCTTCAACACTTGAACTGGTCAAGTGATCTCCCATTTTCTTTCTCAATTTCTTTTGGGTTGGAAAATGGTTAAGTGAGTGGGTTAGGGTAGTTGGGTACTTTTTAACATTTTAGAAACTTGTGGGTCATATATAAAGTGTAAAAACTTGCTTCCTCTCTCATTTTTCCCACTCAATTTCTCTCTCGTCTCTCTACACTCTCTGCTCTTTTCTCTCTTTCACTCAACCCCATCAACCAAGGTGGTTTCCGGCGAGAAGGGACAAGAATCAAGCTTCGATGTTGGGTGTAATCGTCTCTATAAACTCATCAAGCACTGTATTAAGGCTCAAAATGCGTTAATTTTGGTAAATCATAAATTCTTCTTTTTCCGTTTCTTACATTCTTGATTTTAGTTTTTGTAGAGTGATTCATCATGTGTACGTTCAAGATTTATTGGTTAGTTAATAACCATATCTTATATGGCGTGGATGGTTATATTTGCTTCTTGGACCATCTATGTGCTCTGTATATTATAATTTCATCATAACTGCTGACCTAATATTTATTGATAAACCTATGGTCGGTTATTTTCTGGTCATAGATGTTTGGTGGAAGTGGGGCTTATTTTTCTTACTCTAATCATAAATTTAAAATTATTAAATATGACATTGCATATTTTCATGTAGGTAACATGAGGAGGAAATCAGCTGCTAAGAAGCATATTCCTTTGACAAAGCCTTCACAACCTTCAAAGCCGTCAGACAGGGGGAAAAATGCCAAAAAAGAAGTATCACCAAGTAAAACAATTGTTGAGCCTTCCAAAATTGCTACTAGAAAACAAAAAGTAGATACTTCTAAGGCTTCCTCTGGTAAAGGAAATACTAAGATTTCTAAGCGTGATAGGAAAACAAACAAAGAGCCATCAAAGTCTATCAGCAAAAAAAAAGAACAAGATCAAAGTCTAGGTTAGTAACGAGGAGATACATGTTAGTAAAAAATCTATTTTAAGGAGTTTAGTATTAGAGGGTGTTGATGATGAAGCTTTAAATGTGAAGGATGATGAAAATGGTGATGATGCTGCTCAGGAATTTGATAAAGATGCTAAAGAAGAAAAATAAGAAGATGTAGCAGAAGAAGAAGAAGTAGCAGAAGAAGAAAAGATGATGATGATGATGATGATGACAAACAACTTGAAAATGGTGAGGATGGATTGTATAGTTAAACAAATGCAGCAATTGAAGATGACAAGGATGCATTGTCAATTCGCCTCACCATTCTAACAAAGCAATCGATGTAGACAAGATTAGAAAGATCTAGAGTTACGATTTTCCTTCTTATCGGAATCCTCCCTGCTACGTCTGCTAAAAATTTGCCTAGATACTCTCTACCGATCATGAGCACTTTAGATATCGTAATTATCTTCCGACCAAATACAACAATTTACTAAACGTATTCTTTCGAACTACGCTAGTTGGCACTAGTTTACCGCTCACTACGATTGCACCAAGGTTTCTTTATTCCTAATCTCGCCTTTAAACCCTTCGTATTGATCCCTCATATACGTTAAGAGTGATGTTGTTCAACAACTACCTAAATATGTAACCTTTTTCCAAGTACTACACACTAAATAGGCATAGCCGATTGAGGGCCCTTCAATCAACCATAATAATCACGTAGTTGGACAAGTAGAGAAAATCCAATGGCAAATTCATATCAAACGCAACAAAGATTCATCCTCCAAGATGTTCCATCAAACCCTAGAATAAAGAGTTTAGCTACTCATAATTATTTTCACAATCATAATATAAGAATTCATCATCAATGACAAAAAAAGGAGAAAGAAAGATAAAAACTCATTTCCGAATCTTTCGTCTTGCTCCTTGCCTGTTCTTGCCTTCAAAATTATTCTAAAAACCAAGACACCCTCTTTTTGGGCGAGCTGGGCTTCATATAGGTCAAGGATAGTCGCCTCTGGAATTATAATTTTAACCCTGGAATAGTTTTTCTCGGAAGGACGTGCGCGGCCGCGCACCTGAGCAGTTAACCGCTCATCTGGCCACGCACTTTGGCCAGATCTAGGGGTGGCATTCGGTACTTCGGTTCGGTATTTAAGAATTTCGGTTCGGTATTTCGGTATTCGATTTATCAATTGTGTATACCAAATACCATACCAAAATATTTCGGTACGGTTCGGTATTTCTTATTTTGGTTCGGTACGGTTTTGGTACGGTTTCGGTTTAAACCATATCTATGATACGAGGCTTCTGCTTATTCAAATATGTAGCTCTTCGACTTTTGAAACCAATACAGCTTGTATTAAACTGAAAATGGTCAGTGAATCTGTTTTTTAAATGATCTTTATCGAAATAATGTTAGCTAAATATTCAAATCGAAATAGAAGTAACTATCTTACCTTTTAATTTAAATTTTGCAAAATAAGTCATCGAAAAGGGAACCTTTTCTATTGATTCTAAATACTTTTCTACTCAGAGTTTAAGATATTAGTAATACGAGAAATATTAAATTAATTGGTGCTTTGGACTTTTGGGGTGTGGGCTTAAGGTTATTGGGCTAAAAAAAAAAATTTAAAAAGTTGGGCGAAATACCAAAATTCCAATACCGTATACCGAACCGAATTACCGAAATACCGAAATTTCCGTACCGAAATACCAAAAAAACCGAAACTGAAATACCAAATTAATTCGGTTCGGTTCGGAATTCAGTTTTTCGGATTTTATGCCCACCCCTAGCCAGATCTGCCTGACTTGCGTGGCCCAGTACGCGGCCGCGCACCTGGGCAATTTTCTGCACTCTTCTTCGTTCTTTTTTTTAAGTGCGCTAACCTCCTTCGATCCTCAAACGGACTCCTAATTTACTCCATAAGCCTTTACTTGGCCTTCAACGTTCCATATTAGCTCCAAAATGCTCCTTAACCTCATCGTAGCCCGGAATTGCTTCTGCAAAGTATAAAATTCTCAATCAGAGCAATTTACTACTCCCTCCGTTCCAATTTA
Source organism: Nicotiana undulata (assembly GCA_005239495.1). NCBI lineage: Eukaryota > Viridiplantae > Streptophyta > Magnoliopsida > Solanales > Solanaceae > Nicotiana > Nicotiana undulata. The sequence continues at coordinate 54,877 of ML243467.1, forward strand.
TGTGAACCTGTTTGACTGGCACGGATTTTAAGAAAAAATGAAGATTTTTGAAATTTGTGGTTCTAAACAAGTCAAAAAGGGGCCTAGAGTAATTGTGTGGTTATAAAAGCTTCTCATTAAGGGTAGAATTGTAAGTTTAAGCTAAATTGTATCTAAATTTAGAAAGGGGTCATTCTTTTTGGAACGGACCAAAAGGAAATAGGTTCACATAAACTGGAACGGAGGGAGTATCATTTAACGCTCAAACATCAGTAAAGTGCAGCCAATTTAGAGTGCAAATAGTGGCCAAACTACATAGATATAACCTACTATCAATACCCCACACTTAAATCAATGCTCGTCTCCGAGCAATCAAACCACACTTTACATAGACACAACCTTACTAGCAACTTTCCTAACTCATCACACCAAGAATATTTCAAATAGATTAAGCACGGTAGTGTAAAATCTTCACCTCAAGAATTGACTCACAAGCACCACGCATTATTCACAACTTACTCACTTACTCTAACACAGAGTTCAAGAATTACCTTTCCTTCATGAATCAAGTTCCTCCCACAATAAAAGAGAATCATTCCACAATTAATAAAATTCACAAACAATTAGGAACTTCAAGATAGACAAAATTCACTCACACTCAGAAACGATATTCATGTGCCACAAAAGATGCTCCATAGGCTTGCCCGTAGTGTACTACTCTACTAATTGAGCTCAATCAGTCAAGGGTCAAGTAGGACTTTTAACTGGTTGTGATGTAGGCTGCGGGACAGGTATGGTGCATTTATATAAAAGAGTGACTACACCTCCCTAAGCACTTTAATACATACACTTTAGCAGTTGGAACCCCACACTTATGTCAAAACATACTCCACCTTCAAATCAATATACATTAACTCCCAATTATTTAAGCACAATTACATCAACAGTCACCACTTATCAAGGAATTGTTTTTCACAGCAATACAACTATTTTTTTCTTTTCTTTCTTTTTCAATTCAAGTGGCTCTTATTTTTCCAAAACAGTGCACCTTTCTCCCTATTTCATTAGTTCCACTCAGAAGCTAAACCAACCACCCCACACTTTAACTTTTACAAAGTTCCTAGCAATTCAAGTGCTCATGAGAGGTTAAAAGGTAGATGATTAATTAAAAATAGGGGTAAGGCTTGTAATGTGGTTGCCATAGAAACAAGATTACAGGTCTAAAGGGGTTAACTACCATACATAACAATTAGGCGGGTAAATATACAAATCTGGCTCAACAAAGAAACGCGTATATCACTTCTAAGACTGAACAAAACTACTATTTCGCTTTGCAAACACACATGGCAAGTTCTAGACGTCAAATGCAATGCAAATAATACAACAAACCTCACACACACATGGCACATGACTCGCTCAAGATTGGATCATCAAAACACTCTAGTCAAAGCACTTAAGCCAAGTTAAGAACAAACAATTTAAGGCATGTATACAAGAGTCAACAATTGAGCTTAAGCGTTGCACTAAAGCACTCGCTATTCTCAAGGCATAACAAAGTTAAGAGACCCTATTTCCATTTCAGCCTATAGCCCACGGGTTCCTACTTGAAAATGAAAAACTAACTACACCGCGTTCAAACGAAACCCTTGGAAAAGAACCGCGGCCCCAAAAAAAAACCCAAGGGGGAATTGATACACTACCAACAAAAGAAAATCTTTTTTTTCTTTCAACTTTAGTCCCTCAAGAAACCCGTCAAATAATATCTATCGCCAGGAAAATCCGAAACTTTTGAGTTTTTTTTTTCATTTTTTTATATATTCAACTAGCCAAAAAAAACTAACACTAATCTACATTACTATATATATACAACATAAATACAAGATAACACCCCCCCCCCCAACCCCACACTTTAAATGGTCGCATGTCCCCATGTCACACAAGAAAAAATGCAAGGTAAAGGAAACTTCCTTGGTAGAGTCAGTCCTGGTCGGAGAGTGTTCCGGGGTCGAGATGGCAACCCCTACCAAGTGCACGCATCCATGCCATGACCTTCCTCTCAGATTTTGCATTTTCAGTAGCAAGTGCATCCACTCGAGCTCCCAAGTTTGTGACAGAAGTACGTAACCCTTCCATTTCATGCTCTAAGCCCGTCATTCTCGTGTCCCATCTGACAACTGATGTTCCCCAAGCAACCTGCTCGTTCGGGAGTGAAGCAGCCACGACCTCAGCTTGCCCTTCATTTCCCTCATTTGGAGCATCATACTCATCGCTATTTTCTTTGACAGGTGCAATATGATCCTTCCCAATTACCACTTTATAAGCCCGGAACGTCTGTTCTTTTTTTACTTTCCCATCCAAGTTCCTATTTTCTGGTACACGTGCCGCCGACATAATCTAGTGATTAAGGAAAGAAAGAAGAACTCATACCTTTGCACCAGACAAGGAATGAACATTTCGTCGTGAATAACCTTAGCCACATCAAAATTGTGGCCATTGATAAAACACCAGATCCGTGCAGCCCGAGGACCATTCACCTTAGTGGTATTAGAAGAATGCAACAAGTGGCTATTGATGACATAGAGCCAACACTTCCCTTCAAAGGTGAGCGATGCCGAATGAAACTTCTGCCCCTGTTTAATCCACACTACTTCTTTGTTTGGAACACATATTGGTCTAAAGAACAAATTCCACGAGGTTGGTTCTCTGCTATAGGTGTCATAATAGTCCTCCGCTCCAGGATTTATCCCAAACACTAGCAATCGGTAAGCCCTCCTAATGGCCTCAATGGATGCATCAACACTCTTCTATCGGACTGTGCAGACTTGGTTCACATGTTCCGGGCAGTTCGCGTAAAACTCCCGCACAATCATTAAATTGGCGTCATCAGGTTATTCAAAGAAAATACCTAGACTGCGCCGAACCAATTCCCGATACATATTGGGACAGTCATTTTGGATGGATCCCATATCAATTACCCTCTCAGGTATGGGTTTCTTGGGAGCTTTATGACCAAAATGTTCCTAGGCTGAGCTGGATACGAACTACGTACTGTCAAACTGGGGCGCATTGGCCGAGGCCCACGACCGGGATGAGCCTGTGTGACCACTAAAGGAGTCACTTGTGGTTCTTCGTTTCTTGGATGGCGTCATATTACATGAAACATATACCACTATCAGTGAATGGCACGATGTGTGAACCAAGAGCGGTTACTCAGACTTCACTAACGCACTTGGTCACAAAATTACATTCTCAAACTCAATGTGGTATTTTATACAAACACCTAATGCGCAAGTTCACCTGAACTCCCAAACACCCAATTTTTTTTATAACCCCAATTCCACCACAGATATACCAAAGTCTAATCTAACCCAACATGGTGAAATTCAACTATTACCTCAATATACAAACAAGTATACTATCAAAGAGAAAAAAAACAAAGAAATATACTACAATACAAAGAAAAGAAAAGAAAAGAGAAACTAAACCAAACTAAGACGAAAACAAAAACACTAACACTTACCTTACCTGAGGGAACTTGTGAGGATTTGGGTTGGGAAGTGATGGAAGAGGAGAGATGAGGGGAAGGGGTAGGGTTTGATTTTTGAACTTGGGGGAAAGGGGAAGGGTTTTGTGCGTTTTTGTTTTTTTGTTTAGAGAGGGGGTATTTCTGATTAGGAGAGGAGAAAAGGGAGAGGGGTCGGGTATTTTAATAGAAAAACAAAGAAAGAAGAAAGAAAAGAAAAGAAAACTAATTTAATACCCTACAACACGGCGCCCAGTGCGCGGCCGCGCATGTGTGGCAGTGATGGTCCAAAAATGTGCGACCACATGTGCAGTTAGTGCGCGACCGCGCATGTGTGGCAGTGATGGTCCAAAAATGCACGGCCACATGCGCAGTCAGTGTGCGGCCGCGCACCTTTGAATTGTCAGCTTTTCAACTTGAGCCACTTTTAGCCTTTCTTCAAATTGATTTCTTCACCCGAGTCATTCCCGCCCGCACAAATTCATCCCTGCACATTGATAAACCGGTCAATACTTCCACGATTCTAAATCAATCACTAAAAATAACGAAAAAAACACACACAAAAATATTGGGTTGCCTCCCAAGTAGCACTTGATTCGACGCCGTGGCACGACGAATTACAACAAACCCATGGGTTGCCTCCCAAGAAGCTCCTGATTTAACGTCACGGCATGACTCGGGTTATCCCTTATCATGGATCTTTCAAGTACAAGGTCGAGATCATTTTATCTTCCTCAACCATGCCTTGGTAATGTTTTAGCCTTTATCCATTAACTTTGAACTTGCTGGAGCCATCTTCTGATGTAATCTCGATGGATCCAGTTGAATGCATCTCTACCACACGAAATGGTCCTGACCATCTTGACTTTAATTTGCCTGAAAATAACCTCAATCTTGAATTGTATATCAATACCATGTCTCTGGGTTTAAAACTCTGCTCAAGAATATTTTTGTCATGTACCATCTTCAATCTCTTCTTGTATTGTCTTGTGCTATCAAAAGCCTGGTAGCGAAACTCATCAAGCTCGTGCAACTCAGTGACTTTACTTGTCCCGGCAGCTTCTATATCGACATTCATCTGCCTCAGTGCCCACAAAGCTCTATGCTCCAACTCCACTGGTAAGTGACACGCCTTCCCAAACACCAATTTGTACGGCGACATGCCAATTAGAGTTTTGAAAGCGGTACGATAGGCCTAGAGTGCATCATCTAACTTTCTCGCGCCAATCCGTTCTTGTAGCATTCACAGTCGTTGTCAAAACACTCTTTGTATCTTTGTTTGAAACTTCCACTTGCCCACTCGTTTGTGGATGATATGGGGTGGCAACATTGTGGCGTACACCATACTTTTCTAACAACTTGGTGAAGGCTCGATTACAGAAGTGAGTGCCTCAGTCATTGATTATTGCCCTTGGTGTGCCAATCGGGTGAATATATTCTTTCTCAAAAAAACAATTACCCCCTTTGCATCATTTGTAGGGAGCGTTGCATCCTCTACCCATTTTGACACGTAGTCCACAACTACGAGTATATACTTTTTTCCATATGAGATGATGAAAGGACCCATGAAGTCAATTCCCCATACGTCAAACACTTCAACCTCCTAAATTGGGTTCTTAGGCATCTTATTTCGGCGGAAAATATTCTCGATTCGTTGGCATTCATCATAACCCTTCACCCATAAGTGTGCATCTTTGAACAATGTCGGTCAGTAGAAGCCCGACTCCAACAATTTCGCAGTTATCCTTACTCCCCCGAAATGGCCACCATATGGTGACGCGTGACAAGCCTACAAAATAGAAGATTGGTTTATCTCGGGGATACATCTCCAGATCATGTTATCAACACAAATCCTGAACAAATAAGGCTCATCCCAATAATACATGCGACAGTCATGAAAGAACTTTTTCTTTTGGACAGAGGAAATGTCATAGGGGACAATATCGCTCGCTAGGTAGTTTGCAATGCCTACATACCATGGCGCCTCCTCCATTTCCACTGCTAGTAATTGTTCATCCAGGAATGTCTCAGTTATATATTCTACCTCTACATTGTTTTCAGCTCCCTCCAACCTTGATAGGTGGTCTGCCACTTGGTTCTCTGTCACTTTCCTATCGCGGATCTCCAAATCGAATTCTTGTAGCAAAAGAACCCAACGGATCAATCGTGGCTTTGACGCCTTATTTGCTATCAGGTACCTAAGTGTTGCATAGTCAGTATATCACTTTTGAACCAATCAAATAAGACCTGAATTTGTCGAATGCAAACACCACAACCAACATCTTTTTCTTAGTCACGGTATAATTTAGTTGTGCACCGCTTAGCGTTCTGCTTGCATAGTAAATTGGTGCACCATTTTGTCCTTTGTCTGTCCCAGAACTGCTCATATAGCATAGTCACTAGCATCACATATGAGCTCAAACGATTGCTCCCAATCAGGTGCAATGATGATTGGTACAGTCACCAGTCTCTTCTTCAGCTCCTCAAATTCTAACCTGCATTCATCAGAAAACACAAAGGAGTGATCCTTTTCAAGAAGTTTACGTAAGGGGTTAGGAATTTTAGAGAAATCCTTTATAAATTGCATGTAGAAACCGACATGCCCAAGGAAACTTCTTACTTCCTTGACCAAAGTGGGCGGTGGAAACTTATCAATCACGTAAACCTTAGCATGGTCGGCCTCAATACCCTTACTTGACACTCGATGTCCCAAAAATATACCTTCTTGTACCATAAAATGACACTTCTCCCAGTTTAGCACTAAATTTTTCTCCACACACCTTTTCAACACTCTTCTTAAATTGTGAAGACAGTCTTTGAATGAATTCCCCACCACTGAGAAATCATCCATAAATACTTCCATAATATCATCAACCATATCAGTGAAAATGGCTAATATACACCTCTGAAAGGTGGTCGGTGCATTGCATAGGCCAAACGACATTCTCTAAAAGGAAAAGATGTCATACAGACAAGTAAATGACATTTGCTCTCTATCTTGAGGGGCTATTGAGATCTGATTGTACCCCGAATATCCATCCAAAAAGGAAAATTGATACCTCCCTAACAATCTGTCCAACATTTGGTCAATGAATGGCAGGGGAAAGTGGTCTTTCCGGGTGGCCGTGTTCAGTTTTCTGTAATCCATGCAAATTCGCCAACCCCTGACTGTACGAGTCGAGATCAACTCACTATTCTCATTTTGCACTACAGTCATTCTACCCTTCTTTGGAACACCCTGAACCGGGTTGACCCAGTTACTGTTAGAGATGGGGAAGATGATTCCCGCATCTAACTACTTGATCACTTCTTTCTTCACCACTTCTTTCATGTTAGGGTTCAGCCTTCTTTGATGTTCTCTGGAGGGTTTGTTCCCATCTTCCAGTAGAATCTTATGCATACAAAATGCTGGGCTAATCCCCTTAATATCTCTAATGGTCCAACCAATTGCAGTCTTGCATTCCATTAACACCTGCAAAAGTTGTTCTGCCTACACATCTAAAAAACTGGATGAGATAATAACAGGTAAAGTCGAGTTAGACCCCAAGAAGCCATACCTGAGGTGAGACGCTAACGGTTTTAGCTCCAACTGTGGTGGTTCATCAATTGATGGCTTAGCTAGAGGGTTTTTCCTTCTTTCTTCTAAGTGTAAAGGCTCGAGTTCGAGCTCTCTTTTCCAGTGCCCTTGCCCTTCAAGGGCCAAAATCCACTCCGACAAGGTCTCACCGTCCATATCTTCTAAGTTCATGAGGCAGGCTGCTAGAGGGTCTTTTGTGTTCAGAGTCTCATCTCCTCCTCCAAAATCACATCCAGAGCCTCTATCAGAGAGCAATTAGCAAACTCATTGGGTCGGCGCATAGATTTCTGAACGTTGAATGTTATCTCTTCATCGTTCAGTCTCATCTTTAGCTCACAGTTTCACAATCAATTAGAGCTCTCCTAGTGGCCAATAATGGCCTCCCCAAAATTATGGGAATCTCCTCGTCAACCCGCAGTCCAGAATTACAAAATCTATCGGAAACACGAACTTTCCAACCTGCACCAACACATCATCAAGTATACCTGAGGGATTCGTTAAGTCGGCTAGCTGTAGTAACATGGATGTGGGTCTTGCTCTTCTAATGCCTAACCTTTTATAGATAGCCAAGGGCATCAAGTTTATGCTCGCCCTCAAATCACAAAGTGCCTTAGAAAAAGCATAGTTGCCTATTGTTCATGGGATTGTGAAACTCACTGGGTCATACAACTTCTTAGCTATGGGTCTCGTCACAACATCACTACATGTCTATGTCAGTGTAACCGTGGCCAATTCTTGAAAGTCGAACTTACGAGACATCAAGTCCTTTATCATTTTAGCATAACCATGCATTTCCTTCAAGGCATCAATCAATGGAATGTTCACCTGGATTTGGTTCAACATCTCCATGAATTTCTTATACTGCTCATCTTTCTGATATTTGGCCAATCTCTAGGGGAAGAGTGCTAGAGGTCGCTTATTTCCTATGATTTGAGTTTGAACCTGCTCGGGAACTATTTCTACTGCCTTCTCTTTCACTAACTTAGTTTCCTTCGTAATCTCTTTTTCTTTGCTTGATTTAGCCGGTGTATGTTGTACGGTCCTCGGTTAACCCTGTTGAATCATCTACCTCGATTGGTATTGGCACAAATGTTTCAGTTAGTCAATTTTCGCGAGCAATTTCTTACTCTAGATCAAGATCTCTACCATTTCTTAGACTCGACGCCATAAGCTGCTTCAGGCCCTGCTCTTTTACATTGACAAGCGTGTCTGCGGGCAACGTCCCTTGAAGACGATTATTCAGAGCCATGGATAACTGCCCTAATTGAATCTCAATCCCTTTTATCGTTGAGTCTTGTGCTTCAACTTTCTCTTGCATTTTCCATTGGACCCAATCAGTTGTTGCAGCATTCCTTTAATTTCGGATAACCCATTATCTTGTCTCACTATATGTTGTTGTTGAGGTTGTTGATAAGCAAGCTGCTGATTTTGTTGATTGTATCCCTGTTGCCTTTTGTAAGGCACAACTTGACCCTGTGGTCTCATAGCTCCAGGATTGTTACCATTATTATATTGTTGATTCTGATGCCCCAAATTCTGACCACTTTGGCGTTGTCCTCCATAGTTTGCCACATAGTTCATATTTTCCTGGTAGTTCTGGTTGTAACTTTCCACACTCCACGAGCATACATATGGTTGGTTGATGCATGGTGTACATAATCCCCCATTAGTCACGTCAACTATGTGTACCTGCTGCTTCTGGACTGATTCATCAATCTTTTTGGTAAGGATACTCATTTGCATCATCAGAGTGGCCATATTCTCGGCTATGGAGTTGTTTGGATCCAAAGCCCCTGAGTGAATGACAGGAGTGATCGTAGAGTCTTTTGTCATCTATCCTGAGTTTTGATCCATTTTATCGAGTAAGATCTTGCATTCTCTGAATGATTTTCTCAAAAATGCTCCTCATGCGGAAGCATCAACATTGGCCTTCAAGCTGTTTGCCAATCCCATATAGAACCTTTGCCCCAACTCTGATCTAGAATTCCATGATGAGGACACTTAACCAGCATACCTTAGAACCTCTCCCACATTTCTTGTAGTGTTTCTGTTGGTCTCTGCCTGAAGCTCAATATCTCATCAACTTGTTTGGCAGTCTTATTAGGTAGGTAGAACTTGTTCAAAAATTGCTTGATTCATTCCTCCCAAGTAGTGATAGAGTTTAACGGGAGTGAATTAAGACAAGTCTGGGCCTCTCCCGTCACCGAGAATGGAAACAACAACAGCCTTATTTCTTTTGGTGTCACATTTGGTTGCCTTTGCGTGACACATGTCGACAGGAAATTTTTCAGATGCTGCTAAGGATCTTCAATGTAAGACCCTGAGAACAGTCCCTTGTTCTGCAACAAATGTAGCATGTTATTTGTGATTTGAAATGATTTCGCTTGTATCTGAGGGATGCAATTGCCTATGCCCAATCATACAAGGTTGCTTCTGGTGCAAGAGGCACCACACCCTGATTGTTTGGTTCATTCGCATTGTTTCTGTTGTTGTTTGGATTTTTTATTTCGTCATCCATGTCTGGTTTGATTTGTTCTATTGAATTCTGTTGTTGTTTGTCTTTCTTGTTCGCACGATTTAGTGCTTTGAAAACCTTCTCAGGATCTGATAATGCTTCAAACAATTTACCAGTTCTTGAGGAGTTTCTAGGCATACACCTGTAACACCCAAGACTACACACGTTAGAATTTTAATTCATTTAGTTTAAGATGAAGAAAATTGACTACACTAAGAAGTCTAGCACTTCTTTTTGCTGTAATTAATAACACCGTTAATTAACCGGCAACGACGCCAAAATTTGATCATGCCCAACTATGCCTTATAAAAAGGACTAAGCGATCGTTGCAAATATAATGCGGTTTACAAGTCCGGAGTCGAATCCCACAGAGAATTAACATACTAATCACAACTTTTAGTTCATAGACCACGTATCTATTATTTTGCATTGCTTGTGTAATAACTTTTATATATGCTATATTTCAGGAGGTGCACCCTTACCTTATTCCTAAGCTACGTGAGATGAATATGGACTACATGAAGAATTTGGTACCATACGATGATGAGGTAGAGGATCCTATAATCGACTAGCTAGCGGTTGATTTGGAATGGGTGACTTCCATTAAAAAAACACCTAGTGCAGCGAGCTTAGAAACTAATGATGAAGATGAGATTGTTGATGATGACCCTTTGGTTAGGAGTATTCCTGGTTCACCACTAGTTAGTGGTTTTTCTGAAATTGGTAGAGGAGGACCATGCATGATGTGCAATGCTCAACCAAGTGATACAAACGTACACGAAGAGTTGAAGGTTGTGAATGAGAAATTGGATAAGGTGTTGAAGATCCTTGGGGTGATGCAAAATCAGAATGAGAGCCCTTCTAATGTGGATGAGTCACCTTGGTACAGAGTTACAAGATTGCAAAGCATATTGAGGAATGTCCAATTTCTGCAAGCAAGATGAGGAAGCTGAAACAACGCAAGAAGAAGAAACCAAAGATAGACGTACTCAAACTAGTATTGGAGGAAGATAAGAAACTATTCTGTGAATGTTTTGACAAGAAGGAGAATTTTCCCAAAAACTTGTTGACTGGAAACTATGGCCGGAGGTTTTTCGAGCAGTTGTGCGGTGCTAACCCGTTCGTTTTAGTTTTTGTAAGTTCCTTAATCACACACTGCGTGTAATTCTATTTTTTAGTAGCTCCATATTTAACATACAATTCTTTATAATATCTCGCATGTGGAGGAACTTTTGGCACTAATGCGTGTACAAAAACATAAACGTCCACGCCTTTATGCCCGTAGTCATGTTGTTAAATGTTGCATTATGCAACAATATGTGCACTACAGGGGATAAGATCAAGGAGGCTGCCAGTAAAGAGGTAAAGGATTTGAACTTTTGTGAGATAGTTGACGCCTGTCAAGACTTGTGTCTTACACCCCTGATGCTATATCCTCAAGCAAGTATGCCAAAACCTGGGGTCATAAAGTGGTGCAAGGCTAAGATGTTGTACTATGTGCGAAAAATTGATAAAAAGTATTTTGTGTATGTTGTTTAACACTTGGAAGAGGGATTGATTCGAATTTACGATAGCAATGTTAGTTTGTATGATGATTGTACACTGGAAGAAGTGGTACAACCCCTCGCACTCGTGATGCCTAGGATTTTGATGAAAACTGATTGGTTTCCAGACTTAGGCCAAGATGTTCTTATAAAGAAATGGTCCTGGGAGCGTATTATGGATGTGACAACCATTCAGCAAAGGTAAATTAAATGTGTCATCCATTAAGTTATACACATTCTTCTGGTTTTTTTAAATATTAATTGTCTCTTAGATTATTGTAGTGAAAGCAGTGGAGCATATGCAGTGAAAGTTATTGACTTCCTGCTAACTGATACGCCATCGGATCAGCTTAATGACAAGCGCATGAAGTTATTCAAGGAAAACTTTGCAGTTGATATCTTCAGGGGAAGGGTCCAATTGAAATTTCAAGTTTTGTTGGTCATGGGACAAATTCATTTTTGGTGAATTTGTAGTATTTTATGATATTAATTGTTGATGCTGTAATTTTTGTTTCCTTAGTTGCATAATAGACAATGTGTCTAGTAATAAACTTGCTACTTACCATGTGTCTAGTACTAATAACTTGATCAAATATAACATTGCATCAAGCATAACCCAAAGGTTGCGAAATAGACACTGGGTCCATCAATAAACTAGCTACTTGGTTTTGTAATAGACTCAAGGTCGCGTTTAATAACTTCAACAAATTTAACATTATTTCGGTACAACATTACATGATCCAAAATACTTCCAACAAAACAATGTTCTCCTTCTCACTTCATCATCCAAGCTTCCACAAATCTGACAACGACGCACAAGAGCATTACCCACTTATTGAGCCTCATTTCATTCATCTTAACCATCCCTCCAATTGTACAAGTTACAAGAATATGTCCTCCCTCCATCATCATCATCTTATTCATGAACATACATTGCTAATATATTTTCAAGATCATCCGCCTTCATATGCAAAGCGCTCTTTTCACGCTTAAAAGCGTCCTCTTCACACTTCGATCTACTGATAAGGTCAGCAATCCTTGGATCTAGCAGATCATCGTCTCATTCCCAAAATTGACATCTTTTACCCGATCGAATCAAATAGGGAAAATAATTTATTTGTAAAATTAAATCCCTAAGATTAAAAAGAGGCGAATCTATGGAATTCATCTTACCTAAGTTTTGGAACATTTTGAGAAACGCCGACCAACATTCACCGGAGTTGTAGCTATAAATTGACTGGCAGCCATGCCGCTGTGACAATTCTTTCTCGACTCAAAGGATGCACTCGACCCTTGACTCATATTCCTTCAATTGTTTGAGTAATGTTTTCCTAAAGCAATAATTGGGTTTAAACTGTGATCAATTTTGTTTTGGATCAAGTGGGTTAATTTGAGCGGGCCAAAAAAATATAGTTGAAATATGATCAATTTTATTTTGATCACATGGCCAGTCAAATGAGTAATTTTAAATAGGTCATATGGGTAATTTCAACGTGTCAAAAAATGTATGGTTAGGTATTGCCCACGTGGACATATTTTAATTTACTGAACAACACGAATTGTCTTCCATCAACCAGTAGTCGATGATAAACTTCTTTAATAGTCTATAAACCTTGAACCCTAACACAAACATAAGATTTTGTCCTCTTAAGATCATGTAAATCAATAAACTTCCTTAGTGGGCGAGTTTCAACTTAAGATTTCATCCTCAACTCTTATTGCGGTCGAGGGTAAACTAATGGTCGAGAATTCACTGAAATTTATTATAATGTTTAATCATCTTGTTAAACATCATGATTATTAAAGTTGTTATACATGACGATGTATTTGTTACCATTAAGAGTTGATCATTATAGAAAATGTAACGACTCAAGAAGCAAGACCTCTAAGTATAAGAGTGTTGTCTGGTGAAGTGTTTGACGAGCGCAAAACCGGCGTATAAACTTAGGCTCGCTAGTCGAATATAGCATAGAAAAATATCAATCCACAGAGATTGGAGTTAAATAGTTTTTTCGTAGTTTACAGCTTAATTGTTATTCAAGATGATCAACAATTTAGATTTGTGTGAATTAAAACTAAAATTAACTAAATGTCTAACAATTGGCTAATGACAATTGCAACAAGAGTAAGACAGAAGATATCAAGGGGAGAAAATAAGGGTTGATTGGATAGGTGTAAGATACTTATTTGGAAATTAGCTCTAGTTGATTCACTTCTAAGGTTCAAGTGAGTCTCTCGAATTTACTCTATTATTAGTTCAAACGTTATTAGAAACTCCTCTCTCGATTAGGTCTCAACCTCACAGTATAAACTAAGTTAAGATCAGTGAAGATATGCAAGAATTCGTAGTGCATTAATCTTTGGGAGAACCTCTTTCAATTATACTTCTAACTAGGTCTGTACAGTAATTCAACTAGCTTCTTTCGATTACTATGAAGAATCAATGAATTCAACTAACATGATAATACAAAACATCACAAATTATGCCTCTTTCGATTGTATAAACATGTGAATATATATGCGATAATAAAAATACTAAAGCGATTCAATACATAAAACAAGAGTTAATATCCACAAACAATTCTCAAAACACCAAATCCATCAACCCCTAAGGAAGAATTACTCCATGGATATGGAGGAATTCATCACACTTAAGTATGAGTCAAAGGAAAACATAAAACATCTAAACTCTTGTCTTGAGTGAGGATGAGTGGTGAAATCCTTGTGCTCTTGCATCTCCCTCTTCTCCATTGCTTCCTTAGGTCTAGATTATGTCAAAAGTCCTCAAAATACCGTTTGTCCATATATATATACCAAGTAGGGTCAGGCACAAACAAATCACTTTCTCCTACGCAAAAAGGACATTTTTCCCGGAGAGGACATGCGTGACCTCACACCTAGAATTGTGCTCGCGCACTTGGTCATGCATTTTTCACATTGTTCTACCTCCGCTACGCGCCCAATGCGCGACCTGTGCTCGTTCGTGCACCTGGGTGGCATTCTGTTGGGAATTAGGGAAAACGTAGATTATGAAATTTGTATTCCTTTTAAATTGCTTTCCAACGATATACTGTGGAGTCCAAACGGAGTTTCGAGTGATAATTTATGTGCATTTTACTAAACAATACGCAATATGCCTGCTCGATTCTTTGTTTCGTTGCACTATCATTATCCCCGAACAGGATCCCAACTTAATCCTTGGGCTTTTACTCAGACTTCAAAGCTCCAGAATAGCTTGAATCCATTCCATAACATCTACACAACTCGGAATCACTCCTACAAGGGATAAAACATAGAATTAGTGCAAAATACTAGCGATTAAGGCTCCAGCTCAATTAAAGTGCGGTAAATTAGAGTGTTAATCGACTAAAATATGATATTATAGCCTGCCATCAACACCCCACACTCAAACCATTACTCGTCCTCGATCAATCAAACTACATTTCATAATGACACGACTTTTGTAAACAATTCTCATAACTCATCATGCCAAGAATATTTAAAATAGACTAAGCACAATAGTGTAACATCCTAGCCTCAATATTTGACTCAAAAGTACCAGACATTATTCAAACCACGCTCACTTACTCGAACATAGAGATTAAGAATTACCTTTCCTTCATGAATCAAGTTCCCTCACAACAAAAGAGAGTAGTTCCACACACAATCGCATTTAAGAACATTTAGAAACTTCAAAATAGACAGAATTCACTCTCTCTTAGAAACAACATTCATATGCTACAAAAGATGCACCATAGGCTTGCCCGTAGTGTACTACTCTACTAATTGAGTTCATTCAGTCAAGGATCAAGTAAGACTTTAATTGGTTGTAATGTAAGATGCGGGACGGGTAGGATACATTTAGATATACGAGTGACTACACCTCCCTAAGCACTTTAATACATACACTTTAACATTTAAAATCCCACACTTATGTCAAATCAAAACTTCACTTCCATACCAATATACATCAACTCCCAAATTATTTAAGCGCAATTGCATCAAGAGTTACCACTTATCAAATATCATTTTTCACAATCATACAACTATATATTTTTTTCTTTTTCAATTCAAGTGGCTCTTACTTTTTCAAAACAATGCACATTTCTCTTTATTTCCACTCAAAAGCCAAACCAACCACCCCACACTTCAGGTTTTACAAAGTTCATAACAATTTCAATTTCTCACTAGAGGTAAATGATTAATTCAAACAAATGGGTAAGTCTTGTAATGTGGTTGCCAAAGAAATGGGATTACATGCTCAAAATTGTTTAACTAAGATACATAACAATTCGATGGGTAATAGCATATAACTAGCTCAACAAAAAAATGCCTATATCACTTCCTAGGCTGAACAAAACTACCAATTCGCTTTGTAACACACGGGGCAAGTTCTAGACATCAAATGCAATGCACAGAATACACAAAATCCTCACACACACATGGAACATGACTCACTCAAGATTGGACTATCAAGACACTCTAGTCAAAGCAGTTAAGCAAAGTTAAGATCATACAATTTAAGACACTTATACAAGAGTCAAAAACTGAGCCTAAGCGTCACAACTAAAGCACTCACTATTCTCAAAGCATAATAAAGTCAAGATGTATTGCTTCCAATTCAATTCATAGCACAAGGTTTTCTACTACAAAAAAACTAACTACATCCGGTTCAAACAAAACTCTTGAAAAAAAATCGCAGTACAAAGAAAAATAAAGGGGAATTAATACACTACCTATCAAAATAAAATCTTTTTTGTATTTTTCTTTCGACTTAATTCCCTCAAGAAACTTGTCGAATGATATCCATCGCCGAAAAAAGTCGAAAGTTTTTAAAATTTTTATTATTTTTCAATATTTTTTCTATCAAACTACTACAACTAACCAGAAGAAACCAACCAAATTAATATACATATAACATAAATACAAACATATCCCTCACCCCCACACTTTAAGTTGTGGCATGTCCCCATGACACACAATTAAAAAGCATAAGGTAGAGGAAACTTCTCTAAATCTCTAGTCGGGGTCTAAATCAAAGTCGGGCTTCATTCCACGCGCCCGAACTAGTACACACATACACACAGACAACTTCTACTCATCCTTCTTGGGGTACACCCCTCACATGTCTTTTTCTATCACTAGGGTCTTCTCTTTAACGCCCTTCACTTTCCACTCTACACTTGCAGTTGGCTTCTCCTTTTTCACCCCAGTTGCTACATTCATCTCGAAAGTTACGGTCTCATCACCCACTCTCAGCATGAGTTTCTTATCATATATATCCAGTATAGCCCTACCTGTTGTCAAAAATGGTCTTCCTAAGATTATGGGTATCTCCTTATTCTCCTCCATATTCACCACTATGAAATCCACTAGAAATACAAACTTATCTACCCACACTAAGAAATCTTCTACTATACCCTCGGGTATTATCGTTGTTTGGTCGGTCAACTTCAAGGATATCGGTGTTGACCTTATCTCTCTAGTTTCATTCTCTAGCTTCCTGTAAATAGATAAAGTCATTAGATTCTTTTATAAGAGTAAGCAAGAAGATATCAAGGAGAGAATATAGGGGTTGATTGGATAGGTATAAGATACTTGTTGGTGAATTAACTTTAGTTGATTCACTTCTAAGGTTCAAGTGAGTCTCTCGAATTCATTCTATTATTAGTTCAAAATTTCAGTAGAAACTCCTCTCTCGATAAAGCCTCAACATCACAAATAAACTAAGTTAAGCTCAGTGAAGATATCTTTAGGAGAACCTCTTTCGATTATCCTTTTAACAAGGCCTATACAGTAATTCAACTAGCCTCTTTCGATTACTATGAAAAATCAATGAATTCAACTAACAATATAATGCAAAACATCACAAATTATGCCTCTTTCGATGACATAACACATATGAATATATATGCGATAATAAAAATACCAAAGCGATTCAACACATAAAACTAGAGTTAATATCCATGAACAATTCTCAAAACACCAAATCCATCAATCCATAAGGAAGAATTACTCCATGGATATGGAGGAATTCATCACAATTAAGTTTAAGTCAAAGGAAAACATAAAACTTCCAAAATCTTGTCGTGGGTGAGGATCAATGGTATCCTTGTGCTCTTGCCTCTCCCTCTTCTCCTTAGCTTCCTTAGGTCTAAATTATGTCAAAAGTCCTCACATACCATTTTTCTATGTATATACCAAGTAGGATCGGGCCCAAACAAATACACCTTCTCCTACGCGAAAAATGACACTTTTCCCGGACAGGACGTGCGCGATCGCGTACTTGGTCGTGCATTGTTCACCATGTTCTGCCTCTAGTGCGCGCCCAATGCACGACCAGTGCGCATCCACGCTTGGGTGGCGTTCTGTTGGGAATTTGGAAAAACGTAAAACATGAAAGTTGTAGCCCTTTTAAATAGATTTCCAACGATATAATATGGAGCCCAAATGGATTTCCGAGTGAAATTTTAGATGCATTTTACTGAACAATGCGCAATATGCATGCTCGATACTTCGTTTCGTTGCACTATTATTATTATCCCCGAACGAGATCCCAACTTAATCTTTGAGCTTTTACTCAGACTTCAAAGCTCGAGAATAGCTTGAATATATTCCATAACATCTACATAGCTCGGAATCACTCATACGGGGCATAAAATATATAATTAGTGCAAAACACTAACTATTAAAGCTCCAACTCAATTAAAGTGTTGTAAATTAGATGTAATAATCGACTAAAATATGAGATTGTAGCCTACCATCAGTTTTGTCAACAAGTAATACCTCTAAGTAGGAATGTTAAATAATTGAATATTGGGTTGTAATATCAACATGTGTTGATATTAAGTAATGTTATGATCGATTATAATAGGTATTTAATCTTCTAATTGCATACACTGCCTTAACATTATGTTGTAATAATATACAATTACTATATAATGAAAATTGTCTACGCCAATTATAGGCTTAGGTTGATACTGATATAATTGATACATTATAGTAATCCATGTTATCCAATTCAATGTTTGAAATTTGTTGAATTAGATGTTTACAACTTTAAGTTATTCACAAATAATTATCATTTTTTATTTAAAGGGAAGCCCACTGTCATTTTTTATTTAAGGTAACTAAATTAATACTTTACACTAGGGAACAACTAATAATCGAGGAATTATCCCTATGCCTGTCCAATTATGACTGATATACTATTCTTAATTTTTTTACTATGAAAGTCTATTGGTTTATCTCTACAATGGATTTATAGACCACTAGTGGAGGTAGACTATATGCAGTAGGTTTATTCAAAAATTATTTTGAAATTTTAAATTCACTGACGGCAAATTCAAATATTTGGAAAAGTGAAATTTACATCCCCTGAGTTGTACGTTTCTATTGAACCTCTTTATTTCATTTTGGGGCCTTTTTGCACTTAAGTGTCATCAAATGAAGAAAAAAACTAAAGCATAAAAATAAAAGATAGGGCAACAAAATTCTAAAAAATAGGGCAGAAAATTAAATAGACAAAAAACTTAAGTTAAATATTTTAATTAAATAACTTCCCTCATAACAACATACATTTTTTCCCATTAACTAAAGAAAAGAAATTAAACTGAAGGAGGAGAAGGATCGCAGACAGGATAATTTTCTGGGCTAATATAATGGTCAATATTTGCACCAGTTCTACGAAGGAGAATCCGCAACATGCGTACTATTCGGCGAATGTTCCTCTCTTGCCTCACCCTGTCTTCTTGGATATCTCGGATGGGCCTATCCAGTGATTCCCTGATGAAAATGGCGTCCATACTTGGCCTTTGCCTCGGAGGCATTTCTCTGTTAAGTGATTGGGCTATATTGAAGAATGATAAATCATTCTATCAGATCCAGTGTATTTATAGCCAAAATTTGACACTAAATTGTGCCTTTCCATATGACTTCTCGTAAATGACGTGATTGTTGACTGTTTTGAGAAACGAATTGATTTTTTGAATCGGCATATTCGATGTAGTTCAATTAATTATACAAGTCCTTTTCATATTGACTTCCAGCTGTTATTAACATTAGACATTAAATTAACTACTTTAACTAGTGGTTGTCAATTGACTACCTAAACCAGCGCAACAAGTCTTGGTTAATTGAAAATATCGATGGGGGTTCGACAATAGAACATTGGTTGATTACAGGTGGTTGAAGATATAATAAGGGGGTTGATTGTAAAACAGGGAATAAGTATGTCACATGACTCCTCCTTAAAATAAGGAGGTTTATTCTAGATCATAGGTATACAATAGACAATATGAGTGGTTGATTCTGAAATAGTAGTCTATGAGACAACTTGGTCACATGACTCCTTAAAATAACGGGTTGATTCTAGATTATAGGTCTACAATAGACAATGTGGGTGGTTGACAATAAAACAATAGTCTCTGAGACGGCTTGGTCACATGACTCCTTCTTAAAATAAAGAAGGGTTGACTCTAGATCATAGGTCTACAATAGTCAATGCTGGTGGTTGATCATAAAATAATAGTCTACGATGTACAATGCAACAGTTGATAGTAGAAACAACAAGTCTAGTAGAAACAACAAGTGACTACAACAACACATTTAGAATATTAAAATAGTTAATTTTCTTTATTACTAATACCAGTAGCTAAAAGATCAAGGATGCTGCAACAATATTTTACAAGTCGTTTGCAAATGGAACATATATTTTTTCCTTTCTTTCTGCTGCCAAGAAGAACTAGGTTCTAAAATGTTTGGCCATCTCTTAAACTTCCTTCTACCCTTTGTAGGCTCGACATCGGATGGAAGTACTTTTGTGGATTGAAACTCGTCATGCACCACCTATTTCTCTTATGTAGGGATTGCGTGAATGGTTCCCCCATATGCAGCCAAATAAGTTGAAAACTTATAGAACGAAGAGAAGTGATAGTAAATGGAGGAACCATATCCATCCCCAAAGCTAATTTCAGAGCTGCCATTGCATGTGGGCAGTGTATTTTTTCCAAATCATACTGACAACAAGAATATGTATTCAAGTCTGGATCAACTACTACATCTCTGATGTGCCCGACGACGCTAAACTGATTATTCTCTAATTGATGCACCCGGAGAGTGTCGCCGACAACCATATTATTCCTAATCTTATTTTTAACAGAAGGAACAACGAGGGTCAAAATATTTTTCATTTCACTAGCCGCTCCTCAAATTTTTCTGTAAACTTTCGAATAATATGATTGAATAAGCCAATGATGGGGAAGTCTCTTTGATCCTTAAGCATTGCGTTAAGCGATTATGCAATGTTTGTTGTCAGCAGGCCATATCGGTTTCCTGGAAAGAAGGCCTTGCTCCACTTTTGGAACCTAATTTCATTCGCGAGGCAGACAACTACTTCCCTGCTTTTATTACGCAATTGTAGAAAATGGTCAAAGAATTCCTTAGTGCAGTATGACTGTGCGACAAAAAAGAAATGCTTAATAAAAATTCCACAATGAAACCTCTTGCGCATATTTTTAGCGTCGTGACGCTTGCAAAACCATGATGAGAGGCAGTAAAAACTTCTTTGAAGCCATTCCCAATAGACATATGCAAATTAGAGATAATGCACAATTCATCACCGTCATAAAAAATATGCCGCAACGATTCAAAAAAGTAGGTCTGAGAATCATCGCACTCTTTATCGAACACAAGAAAAATGAGATTCTCTGTATTTTATTCCACAACAGACAACAAGCAGCCTCCATACATGCCACTCAGAAATGTCCCATCACCAGCAATAACCTTTCTCGTATGCGTGAATCCCTGAATGAAAGCTCCAACAGATAAGAAAAAAATATCAATTATGCAATTTATGATCAACCTTCAAATCAACAATACTTCCTTCATTATAGGACATATAACATGGCAATGCGCTTCCAACAAGGCATACCCCTCTTTCTAAATACCCCTGATCAAAGCCTTAGCTATTTCACCCACCTTACAACTCCTCTAATAAGTAAAATTTTGATTAAAATCAACAAAAATAACATCTTTTAGATTTGACGAGGATTTTCCATTAGCATACCGTTCCTGGTAATATGCACCCAAAGTATTCGACGATGTGTTAGGATAACGACTTGATATGTTTTGTACCCCGCATGTGTACTCACCATGGTGCATGGTAATATAAAACCTATCAGAACTCTCATACTTTAAAGCGTGTAACTTCCATGGGCAACTCACATCTCGGCATTCCACTGAAGTTAATTTATGCTACTCTTCCTCGTACGAAACATAAAATGTAATTTCACAGAAGCAATCTCCAACTGTTTCATTAGATCCAATTTGTTGTCCAAACATATCCCAAGGAAAAAATCTGTACCATCAGGGTGGCTGTGTTGTGTAGCTTATGAGTTCACCAAGCCTTCATCTCCAATTTCCTGGTTGATAATATCTGGGATCTCTTCCGCTCCATTTGCATCTCTCGGACCATACGAGTTCATTTAATTGTCACCAAAATCACGCAAGTCATTACTAGATCCACTCCATTAAGCATCACCATTCTTTCCTCCTTTCCTTCTAAAATTGGTGGCTGTGTTGGTGTTGGTGGTGTTGGTTGTAGTGCAACTGCGACATTTGAACCTTGATGACACCTTTCAACAGGAACTTCATCCCCTTCTTCAAACTCATTTTCAGCCACAAATATCTTCACTTAAGGCCTCATATCATCAATTGTAAGCATATATGTAATATTCTTGAAAGATGGAGGAATCCTGTCCATCTTCGGTGCAGAGCTAAGCATATATGTAATATTCAAATTCCTCAGGGAACATGTTAGTTTTCCACATTTAATGATGACATTAACAAATTCGTCAAATGTACAATTGCTAGGTATACAAATATGTACTGTAACCTTTGTATAAGAATTAAAATTCCAACTAGTTGGCCCCTCAACCCATTCACCAGAGAATAGACCACGTACTAATATATAATCTCCCATAAGTCTATTGTGAACCTATGGTCTATTGTACACTAGTGGTCGAGCACTGTGCAGATTTTTTTTGCAGAAACCTAAATTAACAATGACAACAAAGATGAGATGAAAACACTTTCTAAATGAAGGAGGTACACAATATACCACCCGAAATGAATTATTAATCTAATATACCACCAATTTCTTCTCCAAATTTGACAGATTCAAAAAACCCACAATTTGTCGATTTCTTCAAAGTAAATGATCAATCCAAAAAAAGAAGCTTTGAGAGGGATGGGGAAGAAGGGATACGACCTATGTGTGCTGAATACAAGAAAAACAAGCTCCAATGAAGGAATCAGCCATGGAAAATGTGGATTGGGGCGGCAAATGAGGGGGAAGGAATATATTTTTTTAATAATCTAGTAATATTAAATTTATATAGATTGGTGTCAAAGTGTAATAACTAAAACCTTAGAGATAAACACTCAACTTCCCCTTCACTTTATAATCCCACTTAACCATTAATTAAGCATGAAGGTCAAACTTACAATAATTAAAATCTGAAAGTCACTTGGCCAATTCAAGTTTGAAAAGAGATCACCTCACCAACTAACCCTATAAATCGGGTAAATAAATTTAAAATTTCGTATATATATAAAAAAACAAAAAGCCCCAAGACTTATTTAGATGCATAATGTGAAGGTGTTTGGTTAAGCTTATAAGCGGGTTAAACTGGCTTATAATCACCTTTTGACTTATCGACGCGTTTGATATGCTTATAAGCTAAAATCAGCCATAAGTCATAAGTTGGTCACCCCAACACATAAATTTTCAACTTATAAACACTTTTAGTTTGACCAAGACATTTACTAAATTATCCTTAATAATATTTTTGAATTCACACAATATTTTTCCCAAAATAAATTTTCTAACTTTTTCTTCACACAATATTCGTTATTCATCCTTAGATTTTTAATTTATATATTTTTTTAAAATTTTAAGGGTATTTTAGTTATTATAATAAAAGAATAGATTATCAGTATTTTTCTACCAATTACATCAACTACTTATTTTCAATTTCAGCATATTTATCTAAATACATAATTGCTCTTTTAAAAAATTAGTTTCAAGCACTTAAAAATACTTTTCGGCATTTCAAAATTATTTATTTACCTTCAGCTGTTGTACTTGTGCGGAAAAATAAATAAACTCGGGCGTATTCGCCGTCTCAAAACTCGATACTCAAAATCTCCGGCGAGAGCGATAAAGACAACAAATGAATCCATTTCCTCCGCCGCCACCACTACCACCCCCACCGTCCATCTTTCCGCCGCCGCCGCCGCCGCCGCCATACTTTCACCAGTCCATCCCTACTCTTACTCCCACCACTACTACTCCGGCATACGATCTTCCCACTGCTCTCTCAACCCTCACGTCTCTCCTCAGTCTCTCATCAACCACTCTCCACTCTCTCTCTTCCCTTCTCCCCACCCCGCTCTCCCCCTCTCAAATCCTAACCCCATGCCCTTTCAATCCCAACCATCATCTCCCCCTTTCTTCCCTCTTCTCTCACTCCCTTCATTGCCCAACACCTATTCCCTCCAATCACATCGAAACCCTAACCCAAAACCTCAAATACCCCGACACCCTTCAGTCCTCCTCAAATCCCAACCCCTTTACTTTACCTTTACACAATTCACAATCTGACCTTTGCCTCTCTCTTGAAACCTACCTTGATTTTGATAATGAAAATCCCACTTCCTTCTATTCTGATTGTCCTGGTGTTGTTTCTTTCCCCATTAAAGGTGAAAATGCTGCTCCTCCAATGCTCACTTTGCCTGCTGTTTTATCTTCAGAATGTGCTAATTTTGGTAAAAAATTGATGTTGTTTTCAAATGAATCGATCAGGTTTCTTCCCTCGGAGGTATATGCAATTAGGAATGAAACTAATTGTTGGAATGATTTTCCATTTATGTATTCATATCGCGTTCTTCGTGTGATTTTGGGATTAGGGATGAGCAGTGTCGAGTGTATGTCTACATGGGTAGTAGCTAATTCGGGTAGGTGTTATCGTATTGTGCTCGATTTAGCAATGAGGGATCATATGCTTGTTCTGTTTAAGCTTTGTTTGAAGGCTATTATTAAGGAAGCTATTGATTTAGCTAGTACATTTTACAATGAAGAAGCTGAGGCATCGGATTTGAGTGGACGGAGTTTTAAGTGTCCTGTACTAGTTCAGGTTTTGATGTGGTTAGCAACCCAGCTTTCTGTGTTGTATGGGGAAACGAATGGGAAATTATTTGCTATCAATATGCTGAAGCAATGTATCTGTGATTGTGCATTTAATTCTTGTATGTTCAATGAATCTACTGATACGAAAAGAGGGGATGGAAATGTTGAAGAGTCACAGGAAAGTGATGAGCCACTTAAAAGTAAGTTAGAGAATGAGGGGACGAATATATCAGATGAAGCACTCTGTAAAAGCCCGATTTTTGTTTCCCAAGTTGCAGCAGCTGTTGCAGCGTTGCATGAACGATCTATGCTTGAAGAAAATCTCAAAGCACTGAGGAATTTACCATCACTTCCAGCTTACCAACGGTACATAACTTCACTCTTCTTAGTATGGTAGTTTGAAGATGTGCATCTGTGTAGATGTGCATCACAATATTCGTCTAAATGTTGAATGGTATTGGACATTTACGTTTTCTGTTAGGTAAGTCCATGCTTTCTGTTTAGAAGAATTGTTTATGCATAGATGTCAAAAGCTGGGTGTAAACTCGGTTCAAATTGGAAGTTGTAATTCATGAATGATGTTTCCACTAAGCCTAGAGTTTGGGCCGGAATTATAGCAGCCGTCCATCTAGATGCATATGGCTGTAAGATAAAGATGAAAGGAGGAAAAGCCTATTTTGACCTATGCAGAAAGTCGTATCTGGCTCGCAAACAATTCACATGCAGATGAAAAGAGTTTTTTTGCCAGGCCTTTGGTCTGCAGTAAAATACTTAAAATAGTGATATGCAAAGATAAAGCGTCTACAATATGTTCAAAGGTGTACGAGTCCTTTATTGCTGTTTTTCTGATCTCACTTTTCTCTTCAAGCATGAAAAAGTTATACTTTATGTATCAGTCCTAGAATATATAGTTAAGCAGATCTCTTTGCAGATCGATGGAACACTCTTACATTTCAAATAAAGCAGATGAGGAACGTCAAAAACGCCCTAATTACAGAGCTCTGCTTGAACATGATGGATTTCTGTGGCAGCATTCGCGAAATAATCAGGTCTGTTTGCTTGTCAAAATTATACTTTATCATTGCAGATCTTGAAGCAGTAACTATATTTGACCCCTATAGAGATGACAACCAGTACAGAATCAACGTTTAGGATAGTTGTTTTTGAAAGTACCATCTGCATTTGGGTGGTAAAACATAAATGAGCATGATCGTTTTTTGCATATATTTATGTTTTCTTGCCCTTAAGTTCTTCTTGGGAAGATTCCACCTAGTAGAGTACAACAAATGAACAAATCTTGATGCTTTCTGGTCTTCTCTTTCCTCATTATCTTTTCTAGCACTGACTCGAGCCATGCTGCCAAGATACTGTAATTTTTGAAAGTTCAGTGCGTTTATTAAGAAAATACAGAACTGGAATGTATTTCAAGCTGTTTTAGCCTGGCGAGAAGTTTCGAATTCATTGCGCTTGGTCAATTTTTTATGGAATTGAACTGTGTGAGAGCACTTCTGCTGGCGCGAACAGTTGCAAAGGACCAATTTATGCTTATTGAACGATAGCAATGTGATATAATTAAAGATCACTTAATACATCTATGGAGTTTGGAGGGATTAGAAAAAGTAGTCTTGGCACTCTGTGATCGATTAGCATTTTTATTTATGATATAACATATACCTTAATCTGGTTATTATTTTATACTAGATGCAAAATGGAAGAACTTATATCGGTACAAGGTATGCATGTATTATTAATCTCAGTTTAACAATCCCTGCATCAGAATCTCAACTAGTGCGAACCAAATGACCCATGAGTTTGGCATTTACAACTCCTTTAGAAATTTTAAGGGAGACAAATTTGGGTTGTCACTGAATTTGAGGATGAACAATCACGAAATATCGTATGAATGCATTTCTTATTAAATATAAACTCATATTTGAAAGATATTTTGGATAACTGTCTGGATTTACATAAATTGACTGATTTTAGTGAAAATTTCAAACAAAGAATATTAGTATATTGAAAATTAGAGATCTTCTGGATGTTAAAAACTGATAAACTTATGCTTAGCTTCCCCTCTAGATAATGAACAAGACAAATGATTTCATCCTTAGCTACTCAGATGATAAAACCCACTGTCTTGAGTCCTTAAACTTCAGTGACTTAAATTCTTTGTGATGGGAAATTTGCTTAAGATTGGCAAGTTAAAATGTTATTATATGTTATTCCACCTTGCTTCAGTATTTTAATCTTATCAATTAGACGCTTACTGTTTTCTTAATCTTTTGCATGACATTTTCAGGACACAAATAGAACAAAGACGAGAGAGGAATTATTAGCTGAGGAAAGGGATTACAAACGTAGAAGAATGTCATATCGTGGAAAAAAGTTGAAACGGTCAACAACACAGGTACACTTTACTTCTTCAGATTTGACCATATGTTTGTTTCTATCTTCGTAAAAAACCATATGTTTTTCTCTGTTTATAGTCATGTATATATCCATTGACCTGAGTCTGAGTTTGTTCCTTCACTATATTTATTGCTAAGAAGAATTCTCTTGATGCCCATCTGATAGTGCCGAAAGCTTTATAAACTTCAATAATTTGCACCCATTACAAATCTCTGTCTTAATGTCTACTCATTTTGTGTGTTAAGCTATGATTTATTTATGCTCCTTTCATTTTTACATCTTTATTGCTGTCCTCTTCTACCTTTAGGTTATGAGGGATATAATTGAGGAATACATGGAGGAAATCAGGCAAGCAGGTGCCATCAATTGCCCAACAAAAGGAGCTGAAGAGTCCAAACTTCCACTTTCTGCAACTTACAGAACGGATACATCTTATATGGATAAAGCTGAGTTTGGAAAGAGGCAGCTGGACTCATCTGCTTTAAGCAAAAGGGAAAGTGGTTATGGGAAAGAGTTTCATACTGATGGAGAAGTTCATTCAGCAGAATTCAAAGATGATTATTCTGCTAATATGGAAAGAGGATCTCGGTCGCATCATCGACTTTTAGTGGCAGAGAGAAGTAATGGGAGGTCCAGACAGGATCCAAAAGATTACTCTAGAAGCCCAAATCAGCGAGAGGGTAGTGCCTACTCACGTGAATCAACAATCACCCAAGAGAAGAGAGACTATTCCAAAGATTCTAGAGATAATTTTTCCAGAAGCTCCAGCAGAAACTACCACAAATCACATGAGAAAAGTAGTTCATGTAGGGAAAGAAGTGATCGTAATTCTGACATCAAGAAACGGAAGACATGGGATGCTTCTGTTGATTTTGATGACCGGTATGATCCATCAAAATCTTAGAAGAACTTTGAGAAAATGTTTGACTGTTGCAGCTAGTTCTAGCAGTCGGGTTAATCTGGAGATGTGTTGACATTGGGATGGTATCACCTTCAGAATTTCCTGCGACTGGTTCATTTTGTGTCTGCTGGTCAAATCGACTAGGTAAGCGACTATGATTTTGACTAACCTGGATGTTTAATTATTTTGCTTTTTCAGGAGAGACTGAATGTTTTTCTCGGTTGTTTTTTCCATAAAACCTTGCAGTAGGAAGTCATGCAGGTGTCTGCAGTCTATCCTCTTCTGTATCCTTCCATGTATCCTTTATATTAATTCTTTTTGACATTGTCTTCTTAGCTTTACTATTGTTCCTCCTTCCCCCACACAAAGAAATGAACTCTCTCTTGGATTTTCAAGGGGGCTTAGTATTATGGCTAGAAAACCAGCGGTAACGTTCTTCCTGTGCACATCATATAGTAAGTTAGTTTTATTTGTCATAATGCTGGCTATAACTTGACCTAAATTGTAATTATTTGTTGCGGAGTTCCTTTTTCCTTCTGTGCACTCATTGGGCATAGCTCTAATGCTTAAACTTTTGGTTTGCTTGATTGTGGCTTCAGTGTACAAGCGTAAACACAATTTATTAAGGAAATATTTGCTTGGTTCACAACTGGGTGAAGTATCTGGTTCTTGGGGCCTCAAAACATAGCTTCAAGCATGTTGAAGATCCAGTTATGAGATTTGCTTGTATAACTGTTCAGTACTATACAGGATTATTGTATAGTACTATGGTAGCAATATTTGTTAACTTTACATATGGGTAAGTATCATGTATACTAGTCATAGTACGGAGGACATACTGGGTAGAAGACTATGCTTGATGCAGCTTCAGGTGTAGTAGACCTTTCTAGTTGCAATCTTATTGTTTTTGTACTTTCAATAGTAGACTTGGAAAGTGGGGCAGTCACACCCAATCTTATTGTTTTTTGTAGTTTTAATGGAAGAACTTAGAACCCACACCAAAAGATTTATTCTTGTAGATAGTCAATAGTATAACACAGCTGAAGCCTTCAGCACTTTAAGCATCTCTTAATCAGTTGTAGTGTTTTAGACAGGTCTTATAGGATTCATAACTTAATGGTACCTGAATTCTGCTGAGTTAGAAGAAACTAGTTTTTTTCTTTTAGGAATCTTTACCTGTTGATGAATAAGTGTTGAATATAAAAGCATTTCAAGAATGAGATCAAGATGCTGATGCATGTTCGATTGCTTTATATATTCTCGTTCAAGGTGATTGTTTAATTGTAAATCGATGTACTTGTCAGAAAAAAAAATATTGTGCGTCCATTTGTAAGTATAAACACAATTTAATTTAAGTTTGTCTTAGTTCACATGCTTGGTTTACATCTGGTTAACATGTTTATGTCTGTTGAAGATGACATCAAATATTATAAAGGATAATATACAAGTTTCATGGTTGCAGTTTTTTTTGCTAAATGCATATGGGCAAGTATCGTGTACATGAGATATGAGATATGAGATATGTTGCAGAAGGTTCTAGGTAGAAAATATGCACCTGATGCTGGTTCAGGTGTAGGGTTTACATGTTGCTATCTAAATGTTTTTGTACTTCAAATTGCAGACTTAGAAAGTGGCGGAAACAACAAAAGATGGATGGATTTCCTGAAGAAGTCATTAATACAAAGGCCCAACTGTAGCCTTGGGAGCTTTTAAGTATTTCCTAATTAGTTTACCCAGAATTTAGTGGATACCAAAATTAGGCATTTTTCCTAGTATACTACTATTTAAATGCCTTGGGATCACTCATTTACACAGGAAAATATGTATGTATGTTTGCCTACCAATTGCATCGATTAATTTTGACATGTATCTTCCAAGGTTGTATCTGTTACTTTATATATCATATTCATAGGAGTCCTGATTGTGTTTGGAAATGCCTAAAACATAAACCAAATACCAGAATACTGAATACCAAGTACTGAAGAGTCAAACCATTTCCAATACCAAATTTTTTAAGAACTTAAACCAAATATTATACTAATTAACGAGATATAAAATTTTCGATTTCAGTACGGTAGTTGGGTATTAAGATTTAGCCTGAACATCGGAAACATAATTAAATAGACTACCAGAAGTAAGTAGAATGTCAAACGAAGAACAACCACAAATATTATCAATTATTTCTGAAAGATATAAGAGCCAAAGTATCTGTAGTCGTTAGTGTTTCCCCAACCTTTAAAGTATGTGTATGTCTTTTTTCTTTTTTTGGTTGCTTTTTCCAACTTCAATTTCATAATAGCATTGACGATATTATATTCTACACATCTTAAATTCAACTTCATATATTTTGAAAGAATTGGTGCTGTCAATTTTGGACTATACGTTTAGCAAGTCAGTGGTAAGATAAAGTTATGGCATGGTACTATTTAATTTCCTGATACTCAACTCAATGAACGTTCTGGCCAAGTCAAAGGTTAACACGCTCGTTTTGTCAAACATAGTCTATCGATGATATTGTCATCCTCTGACCTCTATTTCAAGGGGAAAATAAAACTCCTTCTCAATCTTCCATTCTAACCAACCCATCCCACCCCATTTCTCTAAAAAGCTTTTTTTTTTTTTTCAAATTTCAGTTTTTTCGTTATCACTCACCCTACTACCCCTCCACCCCCCCAAAAAATATATATACCATTTTTACCTTGTTTTGTTTGCAATTTTAAATTTCGGCTTTTTCGTTTTTCTGCACCCCCCTCCCCCCCCCGAAAAAGATATTTTTTTAAGTTTTTATTTTTCGGTTTAAGGGTTTAAATTTTTACAAGTTCCAAAGTTATGAGTTTGGTTTATGTGATTGGAAGTTTACAGGTTTAGAAATTATAAAGTTTACGGGTTACAAATTTCGCGGTTTCAAAAGTTTAGCGGTTCGGAAGTTTATGAAATTTGTGGGTTCGGAAGGTTGTTGGTCCGAAAGTTTATGGTTTCATGTTTTTTATATCTAAATTATTTATGAATACCCTTGAGAAGTCATTTCCTTAATTTGCGTACCAAACATCAGAAAATGAATAAGATTACTGCTTGTTTTCCAAAAAATATTTTCTTGGAAAATATTTTTCGTTATACCAAACACAGTCTTAATATTTTGATTAAAAAATGACCTCGGGTTTAACTCTAACCTCAAAAGTTCACTTAGTTAAGTTTCTGGGACATTTACTTTAGAAACTTTCTATGGTCGATGATGCCGTTAACAATTTTGCTTCTTTTTTTTAGGTCAGGTAGTTGTTTACATTGCTCAAGTCAACTTTGAAAGTGAATTAATCTATTTTAATTTCTGATTAAAAATAATTATATATGAACGCAATAGTAGTATGATCGAGAAGTTAGGCGCTAATGAGGTGCAAACTTGCACGCCTAGAATTTAATATATTCGGGTCGGGTAATTAATTAACGTATAGGGGCGGACACAAAGTGTAAGTTTATGTGTTTATTCGAATGTAATAAATTTTGTTTGAACTTTGTATGTGTATTAAGAAATTTAAGGGATAAATACACTCATAAAGTTCATATGCTAATTCCGCCTCTATTAATGGCTTGAAGATGTTATCGAATGGTGCCTTCGTTCAAAGTTGTGCTTGATTCATTTTATGTATTTTAAGTTTTTTTTGTTAAATCGCTTTGAGAAAATATTTAATTAACAATGTCATTATATTATGTGTTGTAATTTCTTGGTCAAAGGATCACTTTAATTCATTAATTTGTCACTGGTCAATACCCAAATACGACAATCATGAGATGGATGGAATGCTTACATGATTACAATAATAAAGATTAAAAAACTAATTTTGTCACATTACAGATCATTTATCCTACAAAACTTTAGACTTTGGCATTTGGAACGTGGATAACATAATATTGAAATTCAATATTAAAAAACTGATCATCCGTCAAGCAATGCAAAATACTCCAACAAATTTGACGAAATTTTGGTGCACCTGATTCTTTAAAGCAAAAGGTGGCATATAATTTATTTGTTCATGTAAAGTGTTTATTTGATTTTGAAGTCAAAGCAGTGCCAGAAATTTGTTATATAACTCAATGTTGCAATAGCCCGGGAAACTACCCATAAAATTATAAATAGTAGTAAAATACACATTCAAAAATCCAAAAGACTTCGATACAATTTTCTCTGAAAGTAGTGTACTACGTGTCTACGTTGTTAATATTCTTCGCCCAAATGGGGGGGTTACATTTTAGTTTGTAGTAAGTTTCTACAATATTTTCTTTTTACACAGCATTCAATTTTCTCTGAAAGTAGTGTACTACGTGTCTACGTTGTTAATATTTTCTTTTATATGAAGAACCAGATGTGGGACCTGATATGTAGCCAGCACAATCAGTCAGCGTTAACTCAAGGAATTCTGGACAATGTACTGTTGAACTTATAAGGAACAACTGAGGGCCTGATCCCTTGATAGTCTCCCAGACGAAAGTACAAGTCAACTCTACAACTGTAAAAGCTAAAACAGAAAAGTGACTGCCTGCAACTGTACACGCTACAGTGCAGTAACGTGCAACAGTCACTTCCCATTGGTTGTGAAATGTACTTTCAAGATATGAGACATCCTTCTTGGAATGTCCTAAGGCTTTTAATATCTTGTTTGGAGACAAACAAGTCATTCACTTGAGCATTTACTAAGAACATTCTCTCAAGCATTGAAGTGGCCTCTAGCATTGAAGACTCAAGTGTTTCAAGAGCAAGAAGACAACTCCACTGAGACGGACCAGTTTCACCTTGTGTCGTTAGTGTCCTTAGTTGTGTTGTAATCTTGCATTTTGTTTTCATTGTATCCTATTTGCTTTTGTAGAAGCACCGTGTTAGGAATCTCTCAACCTTAAACTTCTTGTATTGCTGCAGTGACTAGTGTAGTCACAAGTGAAAAGTCTTTGTAACTAGAGAGTGACAAAGTGACTTGTAATAGTGATTACAAGTTAGTGTGTTGAAGTCTTTGTAAGAAGTTCATTACAAAGTGGCTTGTAATAGCTTAGATTACAAGTTAGTGAAGTTGAAATCCTACAAGTGTAGGTCGTGGTTTTTGTCCCCTTGAGTGAGATTTTTCCACGTAAAAATCCCTTGTCTTTTACTTGCTTTCTTAAGTGTACTTCTCTGTGGGAACTAGTAGAGGACCTGGTATCTCTACAGTTTGGTGAACTCATAAAAACTATCAGGAAGGTTGAGACAATGTAATTTTGAGAGAAAAATCATATGATTTGTTCGAGTTAGAAAATTCTTAAATTCAGCAAGACATGCGACAATCTCCGGCCAAACCACATATTTTATAATTGTTAGAGACAAATTCAAAATTTAAATTTAGGTACAATTTATTCATATGAACTAGCATTTTAAAAAAATAAAATATATTTTACTGATATAGAACATAGTAAACTTCAAGACAGAGTGTATTCGTGATGCAACAAGCTTTAAATAAATCAGAAAATGACTTAAATTCTATACAGTTGACATACAAGGATATAGGAATAATATAATTTAAACACTGTGCGCTTCCTAAGAAACAAATAAATTATGAAACTCTTATTATGGATCCCTAACTCTACAAGCCTGAGAAGTTTAATTGGAGGCCCTATTATACTTAAAAATTACAATTTAAAAATCAGAGATAATTATTCCGATCGTAAATGGGATCTCACAAAACTATCAATGGATATCCCTATTGAAATCCAACAAAACTTCCTTAAGGCCTAAATTCGAACAAAGGGACCCCTAATGACATTTTTATATGGTCTCTTTCTTCCAAAGGAATTTTTACTTTCAAAAATTGCTATAACCTTGTGAAACCAAATATTAAAAATCAACTGGACTATGATTGGATTTGGTCTTTATCTTGCCCAAATAAGATAAAAATTTTCTTATGCCAATTTCTCCATAACAAGTTGTCTTGTAGAGATATCTAGCCCGGATTGGGATCAATATTGACCCCCTATCTCCAATATGTGATATGAAGAAAGAAGAATCCATCATTCACATTTTTTTTGACCGCAAAGTAAACAAATCTTTTTGAGATAACATGGGTGGAGTAACCTTTTATGATCTCACAAGGGAGCACTGACTTGTTCAATTAAAAAATCAGACTTATTCTATGAGACACAACCTCCTCAATTGAAATTATTTCCTCCCTTTTGCCATATGGGAGATTTGGACAAACAGAAATGCAAATAATCAAAACAATTCGAGCCACTCTATTAACATTAAACAAGATTATTCAAAAAGAGGTGCAATTCAAGCTTCTCACGGAGAATAACTCACTGCCTATTGAAAGGATTTAACTACAAATCAAGTGGCAAAAACCTCCTAAAGGATGGTACAAATTAAATGTCGATGCTAGTCATAAGGACCGCCAAAGTGGTCTAGGAGGGGGCACAGGCTACGGGATCATTGGAGGCAGAACTAAAGGCAATAAAGGAAGGACTCCAAACATCGCATGAGTGGGATTTATTCCCACTAGAAGTAAAAACGGATTGTGCGGAGGCAATACAAACTATACAATATGGTAATAGGCTTCTTGATAACATTGTCAATGTTTGCAAGTCGTTAATGCACCAAAGGAAAGTGATCCTCCTCCAGCACGCATTTAGGGAAGGTAACACAATGGCTCACATCATGGCCAAGCTGGGAAGGACTCCAGGAAGGAAGAATTTTTTTTGTGTATCTCCTCCCAATGTTGTTGCTAATTCTGTAATGTATGATGAAGACAATCATTTTTGTGTTGTAAAATATCTATTTATGGATGCTTGCAATAGATTAGCAAGCTTAGAAAATCAATATGTCTTACGTGGCATGAAACAAGGCCATAATATAACAAATATTAGGTAATTTTAATATATGTATCTCCTGTTTGCTATAAAAAAAAAAGTAATTCTTTGAAAGGAATACTTTATGAAGAGTATTATTCTTAGTTAGGTCTATACTCGTTAACAGTTAACAATTATCAAGCTGATTTTTACTGATGGAAACAAATAGGATAACATTCTTATCAAATGAAAGAGAGACGAAAAGCAAGATTTTGGAAAGAAAAATATGGAATCGAGGACGTGACATGAAGACCGACCATCTCTTTTCATTTTTGGTAAAGACGACGTGATACTAAAGGATATTTATTGATGGTGAAATATTTAACTGGAAAATACTAGTTAGGAGACTTATAACTAAGTTTTCTTCTTAGCGCAAGCGACCGCAGTAACCATATGTTGTGTTATCGGTAGTCGGAAATTCTCACGGAATAAATCTTTTTTGTCCACAACCCAAAATTTACTGTGATGACCCGATAGGTTATCTTATGATTAAAATCTAATTCTGTGATCCGAAGCCTTAAAAGTCATATTTTAGTCGTCCTCAATTTGCGTGCACAGTCCGGTTGTCTTTTCTGAAAGCTTTTATGTCAGAAACCGATAAAAATAAGAAATTTTTCCTAAATTTTTTATTTGAGTTGACTTCGGTCAACATTTTTGGTAAACGGACCCGAATTCATGTTTTGACGATCCCGATGGGTTCGTATCGTGATTTGGGACTTTGGCGTATGCCCGAAATCGAAATCAAAAGTCCCTAGCCCGAGATATCGAACTTTGTTGAAATTTGATAATTGAAAGCTTAATGAATTTGAAGTATTTGACCAAAGTTTGACTTTTTGAATAACGGGTCCGTATTTTGGTTTCGAAACCCAGTTGTGAACAACTAATTTTTGACCACACCCAAATTCTATACTATTTTGGTGTAAATATTTCTTTTAGGTCTAATCTTAATACTTTAAATTTTTATCTTACTCTTAATACGTTTTATTTAAAAAAAAAAAAACTACAAAAAATATTCACAATCTTAGAATATAAGATTTATTCCAATATTTAAATAGAAGAAATTTTATATATATAAACTTGGTTTCTTCTAATTTATAATAATATTTGGGTTTAATATAATTTAAACTATAGTGTAAATATTGGGTTTTCTTATTTATATAGTTTTCTTTAAATCTAA
>ML243468.1:0-17369 GCA_005239495.1 Nicotiana undulata
GTAATGAAGTCTGTTTTGGAATTAATAAAATAGCTGGGCAAAATTAGCCTATGCGATCGCGGAAGTAGGAATGCGATCGCATAGAAAAGTGACTGACAAGCTCTGCGATCGCGGGTCTATATATGCGATCGCACTGAGTATTTTTCCTCCAGCTGCCCTTACCCACTTAATACACTATGCGATCGCGGAGTATGCTATGCGATCGCATAGTGCAACAGACTACCCCCAGGCACGACGCTTATGCGATCGCGGACAACTCTATGCGATTGCAGTGAACAACTACCCAACCCCCACCCAGGTACACTGCCCCTCTATGCGATCGCGGATGGGGTGATGCGATCGCATAGAGCAATCTGACCACCCCTCCCCTTAAGCCTATGCGATCGCAGGGCTTCGTGTGCGATCGCTCTGAAGCCCGCACCAGACACCAGAAAATTGAGCCTACACCAGATTTTCCTATCATTTTAAACCCCGATAGCTACCCGAAACTCACCCGAGCCCTCGGGTTTTAAAACCAAAAACACACAAGACTCCCAATACATCCTACGGACTTGTTCAAGCTTTTAAATCATCAAAATATCATCAAAAACACGGAATTAAACCTCAAAACTCTTAGAAATTTCTTAAGCTTCTTAAACTTCTAAATTTCCCATTTTTAATCCGAATCACGTCATTTCAAGTCCGTTTTACACCAAATTTCACAGATAAGTCACATAACATATAATAAACCTGTTCCGGGCTCCGGAACCATAATACGGGCTCGGCAACACATTTTTCACATAATTATTCATTTTCAAAATCCTTTATTAATATCATAAAACAATTTTCTTTAAAAATTCATTTCTCGGGCTTGGGACCTCGGAATTCGATTCCGGGCATATGCCCAAGTCCCATATTTTCCTACGGACTCTCCAGGACCGTTGAATCACGGGTCCGGGTTCGTTTACTAGAAATGTTGACCAAAGTCAACTATATTCATTTATTAATTATCAAAACTCATTTTTATCCAATTTTCACATAATAGCTTCCCAGCTACACGCCCGGGCTGCGCACGCATATCGAGGTGAGACTAACGGAGGCTCTCAGAGCCTCGGAACACAGATATAGCTTAAATTACATAAGATGACCTTTTGGGTCATCACATCGTACCTCTAAACTTTCTTTGTCTAAAGATGCGTGTTTTACTTTGAACCCTTTTATGATGGGTGTAGTATAAGCTTTTTAGCCTCTGTTTATAAGAGGCTTTGTTTATGAATTAGGGCCCTTTTAATTTTTTAATGAAGAAGACGTCTCAACTTCATTGAAAATGCAATAGAGTGTTAGGAATTTTTCACATGTTTAAGAATGTTTTTGTGAGAGGTTTTTGCTTGAACTTTCACAACATTTTCCATGTGTTATGTTTGTCATCTAAAACTCATGTTGCAACTGTTTTGTTTTAAAAGATTTGATAATCACTTGTATTTCGTAACTGTTTTTAGTAGATAATAGTTTTTTCGAGTTAATACAAGGAATTAACTATTTTTCATTAGTAACAGTTTTTGTGAGTATTGGGTTTTTTTCATGACTGTTTTATTTGCAACAGTTGTAAGTACGAGAGAAATGTATTGTAATCTGTAACTGTTTTATTTGATAACAGTTTTGAGAATATATACAAGGGTTTTGATCTTCCATCCGTAACTATTTTATTTGAATAACAGTATTTTATTTGAGTACAAAGATTTCATAACTGTTTTGATTACAACAGTTTTGGCTAAGTACAATGATGATGATCTTCTATCCCTAACTATTTTTGATGTAACCGTTTATTTTTTGTATAAGAGATGTACATTTATTCTTCGTAGCTAATATTTTGCCTTCTAACCTAAACATGGTTCGAGGGTTTTCAGAGTAGGCTTTCGTAATTCTTGTGCCAGAGTTTTCGGTTCTTTTGCTCGTATCACTTGTCTTGTTGGGTGAATGGTTCTTTTAGGCTTGAGCATTCTGACTTCTGGTAGTCTTTTGCTTCATTTTAGCCTTACATATTATATAGTCCCCAAAGTGTTTGAGCGTTGAAGAATGAGATCTCGAGCACTTGATTATTCCTTCTTTGTGGTCCTTTCCCTGAAAAAGAAAAACATTCCGGACTCGAAGGTATATACTTTTTTTAGATGATGTCTGCTTAACCCTTTAAAATTCATCAGAAAGTGTAACCCTAGACCGGGAATTGTGTTATTTCCTCGCGTCTTTGCAGGTCTAATGTCATCGTCTGGTGATGGGTTAGCTTTTTGCCTATCATCTAAAAGAGTTAGTAAAGTTTAAATATTCAAAGATAAAATCGATCATGCGATACCTGACCGGGGGTACTTCTTTTTCTTAGAAATAGTACTTCTTCAGGTGGATGGCGTTCCAGTTCGTTGGTAGAATCCTGCCGTCCATGGCTTCCAACTCGTACGCGCCTTTCCCTGCTATGCCTCGAACCTTATAGGGACCTTCCCAGTTTGGATTTAGTTTTCCAGCTCCTACTTCCTTTGTTGACTGGAAGACCTTTTTAAGTACAAAGTCCCCAATTTTTAAATATCTGAGATGAGCTTTGCGGTTGTAGTATCGTTCTATGATTTGCTTTTGAGCTGCCATCCGTATTAAGGTTGCATCTCTTCGTGACTCGAGCAGGTCTAAATTGGTTTGGAGTTCAACATCATTCATTTGTTCCGTAGCTGTCGTCACTCTCAGACTTGGTTCGCCAATTTCTACGGGTATTAATGCCTTTGAGCCATAACTGAGTGCAAAAGGACTTTCTCCCGTAACTGTTTTTGATGTAGTTCTGTATGCCCATAACACTGCTAGTAATTCGTCGGGCCAATTGCCTTTGGCTCTGTCTAACCGCTTCTTTATATTGTTGATGATGATTTTGTTCGTGGATTCTGCTTGTCCATTAGCTAGGAGATGATATGGTGTTGATGCAATCCGTTTGATTTTCCAGCTGTCGAAGAATTCTGTGATTTAAGAGCGTATAAATTGTGGGCCATTATCACACACGATATCCTTTGGAATTCCGAACCGGCATATTATATTTCTCTATAAGAAACTCTTAACCTCCTTTTCCCGCACCTGTTTGAATGCTTCTGCTTCTACCCATTTTGTGAAGTAATCAGTAAGTACAAGTAGGAACAGTACCTGACCTTTAACTGGGGAAAAAGGTCCTACTATATCCATTCCCCATTTCATGAAGGGCCAGGGTGATATAATAGAATGTAAAAATTCTGCTGGTCGGTGCATATTATTGGCGAATCGCTGACATTTGTCACATTTTGATATGAAATTCTCCGTGTCTTCTTCCATCTTAGGCCACTAGTATCCCTGCTCTGATTAAGGTTTTTACCAAAGATCTTGCACCTGCGTGATTTCCACAGTGGCCCTCATGGATTTATCTTATCA
This sequence comes from Nicotiana undulata, assembly GCA_005239495.1. Classification (NCBI taxonomy): domain Eukaryota; kingdom Viridiplantae; phylum Streptophyta; class Magnoliopsida; order Solanales; family Solanaceae; genus Nicotiana; species Nicotiana undulata. The sequence goes on from ML243468.1 coordinate 3,415, forward strand.
CAAACTCCGTCTAGTTAGGTCCGAGGCACTTAGCTAGGGGTCCTCCAAAAATTTTGCGGTACAAGGTGCTGTGAGCTAGACAGTATCTCGCTGCTTTGCGACGGAGCGCTTGATATGCTTTTTTGTCTTCAGGCACGGTACCATTCTGCAAAAAGTTAAGAATTTCGTTTCTCCAATCCCAAGTTAAATTATTGAAAGACACCTCATTCTTGTTTTGACCAATTGTCGAATGGAAGAGGTGTATGACGATAGTGTTGTCTTTATTGGTTACGTCCGTAACTGCTGCGAGGTTGGTCAATGCATCTGCTTCAGCATTTTCTTCTCTAGGTATTTGTATTATTTTCCACATTTTGAGCTGTCTCACAAGTTCTCGTGCCTTTTCTAGGTACTGTTGCATTCGAGTTTCCCGAGCGATGTAAGTCCCCTGCATTTGGTTTACCACTAGTTATGAATCGTTGTTGATCTCGATTTGTTCAATTGAGAACTCTCGTGCCAATTCTAAACCTGCAATAACAACCTCGTACTCTGCTTCATTGTTAGTTATTGGATAACATTTAATTGCTTGCCGTATCTTTTCGCCCGTGGGTGATATTAGTACAACACCTAATCCTGCTCCTTTTATATTAAAAGAGATATCTGTAAATAGGGTCCATTGACCTGGGTTTATACCATTGAAGAGCTGTAATTCCTTTTCTACTTCAGGAGTAATATTACTGCTAAAGTCGGCCAATATTTATGACTTAATTGCAGTTCTAGGTTGATATGTTATATCATGCTCACTTAATTCTATGGCCCATTTGGCTAATCTCCCTGACAATTCTTGTTTATGCAAAATATTCCTTAAAGGATATGAAGTTACGACAGTAATTTGATGACATTGAAAATAAGGACGCAATTTTCTTGATGCCATTATTAATGCTAAAGCTAATTTGTCTAGATGTGGATATCTAGTCTCAGCATCTAGTAAAGTTTTGCATACATAATAAATGGGAGATTGTTTACCTCTTTCTTCTCTTACCAGTACTGCACTTACGGCAATTTCTGAAACAGCCAGGTAGATGTATAATCTTCCTCCTTCTTTTGGCTTTGATAGCAATGATGGCTTTGACAAGTAGACCTTCAAGTCTTTTAAAGCCTGTTGACATTGTTCAGTCCATTCGAACTGATTTTGCTTTTTAAGAACTGCAAAGAATTTAAAGCTTTTTTCGGAAGACTTAGAAATAAATCTCCATAGAGCTGCTATTCTTCCTTTCAATCTTTGGACTTCTTTTTATTTCTCAAGATTTCAGGTATTTCTTCTATAGCTTTTATTTGTGCTGGATTTACCTCTATTCCTCTGTTAGACACAAGGAATCCCAAAAACTTACCAGATTGTACTCCGAAGGCACATTTTTCCGGGTTGAGTTTCATATTGTACCTGCGTAAGATATCAAAAGTGATAGAGAGATGTTGTAGATGATCTACTGCTTGTATTGATTTTACAAGCATATCATCGATGTAAACCTCCATTGTTTTGCCCAAATGTTCTTGGAACATTTTTGTCACTAACCTTTGATAAGTGGCACCTGCATTTTTTAACCCAAAAGGCATAACATTATAACAATAGGTCCCCCGGTTAGTAATGAAGGAAGTCTTTTCTTCATCCAAGGGGTCCATTTTGATTTGGTTATAACCAGAATATGCATCTAAAAAGCTTAACAATTCATGACCCGCGGTTGCATCGATCATTTGATCTATATGTGGCAAGGGAAATGAATCTTTAGGACATGCTTTATTTAAATCAGTATAATCGACACATACCCGCCATTTGCTGTTCTTTTTAGGTACTACTATTGTGTTAGCTAGCCAGTCAGGATACTTTACCTCCCGTATTTAACCTATATTTAAAAGATTTTGGACTTCTTCATCGATCACTTGATTTTTAAAAGGTCCTTGCTTTCGTTTCTTTTGTTTAACAGGTACGAACGATGGATCTTCGTTTAATTTGTGAGTCATTACTTCTGGTGGGATACCTGTCATATCCAAATGGGACCATGCAAAACAATCCTCATTAGCCTTTAAATAATTGACTAACATACCTTTTTGTTCTGGAGTTAATCTTTCCAACACTTTTATGCCAATGTAAATTTTCCTTTTGGGCTTTTGTTCAAAGATGGGAACAACCTCGAGTTCTTCAGCAATTGTTTTGGTATGTTCTTCTTCTTCTGGTTCATGAATGAAATCTGGCTGGAGTCTATGTTTGCATGTTCTGGCTCATTCTGTTTGTTGATGAGCCTCTGTTTGACAATTCGTTGTTTCTTCCGTGTCTTTTTTGTTGTTAAGAGTTATTGAATTAATATTCCTCAAGGTTTGATGATTACCCCTGATTTGCCTTATTCCCCATTTGGAAGGGAATTTTATCACTTGATGTAAAGTAGATGGGACCGCTTTCATGTCATGAATCCATGGTCTTCCCAGGATGACGTTGTAAGCCATTTCTGTATTAATGACTTGGAACTTTGCATTTTTGACGACTCCTTCAGCGTAAGTATTGAGTTCGATCTCACCTTTAGTTATCACTGTTGAATTGTCGAACCCAGATATGGCTCGAACCTTTGGAATCATTTTGTTTTCTACTAGCATTTCTTCCATGACTTTCATCAAAATAATATTGACTGAACTGCCTGGATCAATCAACACCCTTTTAACGTTAGTGTCATGAATGAGTAAGGATATTACCAGCGCGTCATTGTGTGGAAGTATTAATCCACCAAAATCTGCGTCATCAAAAGATATTTGATCTTCCCTCGTTTCTTCTCGAACTCGCTTTCCGTGGGTGCTCGTGACTTTTGATGTTAGCTGGCAGACTATCCCGTTTACTTCTTCTCCTCCATGTATGACATTGACAGTCCGTTTTGGGGAGGGTGGTTTTGGTGGCTCCTGCCTGTTCTTCATATATGCCTGTTTACCTTTATCACTAAACAAGTCTGTTAAATAGCCCTGTTTTAATAGATGTTCTACTTCACCTTGTAAAAATCTGCAATCTGTTGTTCTATGGCCGTGATCATTGTGGAATTCACACCACTGATCGAGGTTCTTCCTGTTAGGATTAGAACGCATTTCTTTCGGCCATTTAACTTTGTCCCCCATACTTCTCAGTATTGAGACAAGCTCAGTGCTGCTTACATTAAAGCTATGGTTTCCAATTCGGGTAATACCCCGGGATTGTTCATCTCGATCTCTCTTGGATCTAGATAAGGATGATTTTGTATCTCTTCCCGAAGGTCTTGTATTTTCGAACCTGGGACGTAGGTCATGTCTCAAGGGTCCTAAGTAAGGATCATACCTATTTTTACCTGACCTTTTCTTTGATTCTGGGCGTCTTGTTCTGGGGTATTCCTCATCTTTTGATCGTGCAATTATATACTCTTAAATCCTGAGTTTAGTACTGTACCTGTTGTACACATCATTCCATGTTGTGGCTGGGAATTCTCTTAGACTCTCTTTGATTCGCCTCGTGGCTTTTGAGCTTTTCTCATTCAAGTTAATCGTGAATGCCATGGCTGCCCAGTTGTCAGGCACCCTCGGTTTTTTCATTCTTTCCCGTTGGAATCTATCTACAAACTCACGGAGCAATTCTTGTCTCCCTGCTTTATCTTGAATATATCTTCCATTCGTTTTTCAACTTTTTGTGCACCAGCGTGTGCTTTTATAAACGAATTTGCAAGTTCAGCAAAAGAATCTATAGAGTTCTAAGGGAGAAGAGAATACCAGGTTAAGGCTCCTTTCGTGAGTGTTTCCCCGAATTTCTTGACAATGACTGATTCTATTTCCTCTTTTGTTAAATCATTGCCTTTTACTCCAGTGGTGAAAGCAGTCACGTGATCACGTGGGTCGGTTGTTCCATCGTATTTGGGAACATCAGGCATTCTAAACTTCTTGGGTATAGGTAACGGAGCTGCACTTGGCTTCCAAGGTTGTTGAGAATACCTATCTACATCGATTCCTTTGATAATAGGCGGAACACCAGGGAATTGCTCGATGCGATCGTTCTGTTCTTTCATTTGCTTCTGCATGGTTAGTAATAAATTTTGTAATTCCGAATTATTAATTGTTCCTGGTCGTGTTTCAAGAGGTGTATTGAGAGTTTAATCCTTGGTTAAATTTGTTAACCTCGCTTGCAGATCCTCTACTACAATTATATTATTCGGAGGCAGTGTTGGCGGTACTGGAGGGACTTGTGGTAATCCTCTTGCAAACTCCTGTAAAGCCTGCCCCACGTATTCGACAATCATTTGCCTTATTTGATCTGGCTCCACTGGTTGTTCGTTATTGTTACGATTGTTAGCTCTTTCAGAGGATGGTTCTCTCGAATCACGTAGAGTTGCTCGAGGAGGAGTTGGAACTGGGGTTCCATTTCTTTGTTGGTTGTTATCGTCATTGTTGTTGGGGTTGTTATTGTTGTCGTTGTCGTTGTCGTTGGAATTCGACATGATTTTAAGGATATCAGTTGGTAGAGAAAACGATGATTATCAGAGTTCCCGGTCGGAACCAATTTGTTTAACAAAAGAATAAGATCCTTTTACCAAAGCTATTTTAGGATAAACTTGGGATACTGATAATCGAAAAGAGAATGAAATAATAAGTAAAGAAACAATATATTGATAGCAATATGCGAGAAGTAAAATAGTTTGTATTCGAGAATTCATATGTCTTGTTTGTTACATTTTCTTCCTTTTTATAGGGAGATTCTCCTAGTACAACGTTTGGATTCCAGTAATGATGGCTCATTAATGACTAATTATTACATTAATGAGGCGTTACAATGGTGAATCGTAACTGTTATTTTAGGAGTTACATAACGTATATGACATTAACTGTTGATCCTCGAATCTGCCCATTATTGTGTCCAGATTCGTCATGACCGTGTCTCTTCTTCTTCATTAGGTTTCCCGTGGCTGATATACTCGTGGTTGATAAATCAATTCCGTGCCTGTTGAGTTAATCTTGTACCTGCCCGTTGCTTTGTCTAGATTCATTTCAACCGTGTCTCTTTCTCGTGGCTATTATATGAAAGAGTATACTAACCGTATCTCTTTTATCCCGTGCCACCGTGTATCTTTAATTTCACATGTGTTGTTTTCTTTGGTCCACATAGTTGGCTGAGTCATCCAGATTCTGGCTACCTGTAAAGCTATTTTTTACTAATACAATACTTTTATGGGAACGGGTCGTACGCCACAACAGATTTAAAGATACTCTAATGGGAACGGTCCGTACGCCACGGCAGATTTAAAGATACTCTTATGGGAATGAGCCGTACGCCACGGCGGATTTAAAGATACTCTTATAGGAATATGCCATACGCCACGACGGATTTAAAGATGCATTTATGGGATGGGCCGTTCGATCCTCGGCAGGGCATAGATATGATGATACAGTACATATATATCGAGTCAGCACACGAGTAGCAGGTATGATTCGCGATCGTGGGGAGCTTATATTTAATCAGTACAATCGAGTCAGCACACGAGTCGCAGGTATGATTCGTGACCGTGGGGAGCTTTACGACCATTCAGTTTTTATATACTACCTTACGACTCTGGCCGGTTGTCTTATTCCTATGTACGTATAACTATTTGTTACCGTTTCATAGATATTGACTTGTCAGACATTCGAGGAAAAAGGAAGTGGGAACCGTTATTTACTTTGATAATTGAGGGAAAAGGGGGTGGAAATTGTTATTTACCTATTTTCAGAAATTACTCGGATTTCAGTGCCTTATATTCACATCGTTTCTTATCTGCCTTCACATGCCTACCGCTTTCATTATATACTGTCATATTACTATTGCTGGACCTTAGTGAGTGTCGAGTCGACCTCTCGTCACTACTTCTTCGAGATTAGACGGGATACTCACTGGGTACATATATGTTTATGTACTCATCTACACTTTCTGTGCATTTTGTTGCACAGGTACCTTCATAGTACAGTGGTTGATTTGGAGGCCGCAGTTGAGAAGCATGTGACGAAGGAAGTCACGAGAGACGTGTCGGATGTCGGCTAAATTTCTGAAAGTCCAGGGGGAAGGAAAGGAAGTCAGGTAGTGCTTGAAGGAATGAGATTAACAAAAGTGGGAGAGCGGCATCATAGTGGTGAGTTAGAAGATATTGTAGCGCGTTTAGTAGATGTCCATGAAAAGCGGACGAATTGGTAAAGTTGGTAAATGAGAACAGGCTTAAGATGGGGTATTGATATTGCAGAGAGTGTGCATTTCAGCGTCGTTGGAAGATGTGAGTTGGTGATTTCCATGGGTGGGTTATTTTCTGGGTATAGGTTAGCGGTGGTGTGGTTAGCTAGTTTTCTGTAAGTGATCATAGCGGCTCTTCGGTAGGAGGCAGAATGTGTGAATGATGTTAGGGATTTTGGGTATTTAGGGAGTGCTAATAGGAAAATTCGGAAGAGCTAGGCGGGTTGGTTGAGCAAGGGCATGTTAGCAAGGAGAAAGGATGTCAGCAGGGTCTTCAGTGGTGCAAGAGTAGCTTCGGGATAAGTGGGGGAGTCCCATCACCTGCAGTTGGGTTGTAGGATGGTGTTCTCATGGGGTTGCGGATTGTCGGCGTATTGGAAAGTTATTACAGCTAAGGGGAAGATGATTGGAGTATCCTATGTTATTTTCAGCATGCAAGATAGTATGGAAGGGGTGAGAAAATAGACTACGGATTGTGCAAATGGCCATTTGAAAGGGTATGAGACGGGCTGTCGGATTTAGGCAGCACGGTCTCGAGAATCAGGGTCACTCGGAATGAGTAAGGGTTGAGATGCTATGAGTTAAAGGGAGACACTATTGTCTCCGAGGCAATTGAAGATGATTAAAATGAGGATGGATTTGGTTAGCCATGGTTAACATGGCACATGTTCGGCAGTGATCAGTCCGTCGGGTTGGGAGGAGTAGCCAGTGTGGAACTGGAGGTAAGGATCGAGATCGCGGTTCGGGGTTAACGAGGATGTCATGAGCTCGGAGGAGTAGGAGCGAAGGATTTGAATGTTTAGAATAAGCTGGTGTTATCTTCAGTGTCACCTGAGATCAATGTTCGATAAAAGAGGCTGGTGTCCTGGTCATGGGTTCCTGATGTGTTTTGCAGCATTTGTGGGATCATGATTAAGGATGTGCAGACTTGTTACCTTGCGTGGAAAGTCGTGGGACTTGCCCGCGGAAAGATTTCATTAATGTGACTTGTTGTCACCTAGGGGATTGAAAGGATTAGACCAATGTATATAAGAATGTAATATTGCTTAATTGAGAATTTATGCCTGGAAGGCGTTGGGTTCAGCCAATTGCGAGTTGTGGGGTGTCCGTCCCAGCTAGGATGGTTTTTCTTGTGTATTATGAGAAGAATCGGGTTATTATGGACCAGGTGAAGCTATTAGCTTAGTTCAGTGCAAGCGGGGTCGAATTGAAGTGTGTTACCGAATTTAAAACAAGATTTTGGGCTTCACACAAGTCAGGTGTGTTCATTTTAGTATAGCGCTCCGCAGAGAAGGGGTGTTGGATTATCAGATGTTGTCTCGTCTTCGTTGGTTCAGGTATATTATGAATGTGCCGCATGAGTTGTGAAACGATTTGATAATTTCGTATGTGTTGAGACTCCGCGTAGTGATGTGATTATGTGAGCAGAGAGGCTCTTTAGATTCAGGTTATATGTCACACCTCAGTTGTGCTTGAGTAGTAGTATATGGCCCCATCAGTCTCCCCAGAATGGTATTATGCACTCAGCATTCTTGTGTCCAGTATTTAGTAATTCGTAATTTTGGGCAATTCAGCTCCGTGTTTATCTCTTTATGTAAATTTTATGATGGGATCGGGTGGCACGCCGCCACGGGTATGTTTTTTGGATCGGGTTGTGCTACGCAACAGTGTGATGTTGAGTAGGGGTCCTACAATTATTATCCTTGTGTTTTACTTCCTGTATTTTGGGGAGAGTTATATTGGTTACGTGGGTTGAGGAGTTCTTTCCTAAGTCATTCCTTATGTGACATGTTCGAGTTGTGCCCTATTGGCGCATTATGGCATCGTGTGTGGCTGTTGGTCATGTTTGGGAGGATTTGCTGTCTGAACAATTCATACTGGGTGAGACAAGATGGAATCTGGGATCGGTGTGATGAGATTATGAGAAGTATACTACATGTCAAATACCAGTGTTTGATCCATAATGAGAAAGTGATATAAGGCAAGAGAAAGGATTTCAATGTTTGATTAACTCTGCAGTTGGTTACTAACGTCTACGCGTCTTCTCCGTTGTGGTGGTATTGGCAGCATATTAGCAGGATGTTGGTATATATCTTATAAATTGCACTAAGAGCATCAGATTCATAGAATTTTGGCTATTAAGGTTCAGAGAGCGTCATTGTGGTCAATATATGGACTATGCAGTGTATGGTGTCGTTTCAGCGAAGCTATGTAGTTGTGTTCTGGTGCCTCGTGTAGTAATTGATACGGTATTCATGAATCAGAGCAGGCATAGCGGAGAATTTCAGGAGTTTGAATTGAGTCTGGGATTCGCTGTATGGATAAAGGAGGTTATCTTCAGATTTTATCGAGTTTATGTATTCAAATGAGCTGTGTCAGCACGGGCAGGCGCACGAGGTGTTGGTCAGTGATCTAAGATATCTCAAGTGAAGTTCTTGGCACGTTCGAGGACGAACTGCTGTTTAAGTGGGGGAGAATGTAACGACCCGACCGGTCGTTTTAAGCTCTAGCGCATCGTTCAGCGGTTGGAAGTCATGAACAACTCCATTTCAGGTATTGTGATTTGTTTGAATGGTCAGAATCGAAATTCAGGAAGTTCAGAGTTAAATTTAAAGGAAAATTCTCATTTCGGAAGCCTTAAGTTGAAGAAATTGATTAGGATTGGAATTTTGAGCAAACGACCTCGGAATCAGGATTCGGAGGTTCCAGCAGGTTCGTATGATGATTTCGGACTTTGGCGTATGTCCGGGTCGGGTTTTGGATAACCCGAGAGCGTTTTGGCATATATTGTGGAAATCAACATCTTTGTAGGAATTTCCTAAATTTGGCTTAAAACGCATTTCATTCCGAGTTTGGGAATAGCTCCGTATGGTGATTCTGGAGTTGGGAGCGTGATCGGAAGTGAATTCGGATATCCGGAAGTCACTTCGAGGTTATTTGGCTAAAGTAAGAATTTGAAGGTTTTGGAAGAATTCGACGGGAAGTGGAGATTTTGATATCGGGGTCGGAATGCGATTCCAGAAGTTGGAGCAGGTCTGTAATGTTGAATATGAATTGTGTGCAAAATTTAAGGTCAATCGGACGTGGTTTGATTGGTTTCAGCATCGGATGTGAAAGTTGGAAATTTCAAAGTTTATAAAGTTGAATTTTTATGCGATTTGTGATTTCGGCGCTGTTTAATGTGATTTCAAGCCTCGAGCAAGTTCGTGGGATGTTATGGGACTGAGTCGTGTGTTTGGACGGGGTCTTGGGGGTCTCGGGTGTGTTTCAGGGTGGTTTCGGGCCATTTCTTTTTTTTTTGTTGTTGCTGGTTTCTGGTGTTGCTGGTGTTCTATGCGATCGCAGCCCTTGTTGTGTGATCGCGGAGAAGAAATTTAGGGGAGCTTGGGTTTTGCCTATGCGATCGCGAAAACTGATGTGCGATCGCAATGAAGCATGGGGCTGGCTAGTGCGATCGCAGGTCAGATGTTGCGTTCGCAGAGGAGAGTGAGTTAAGGGTGCAGGGAATCGGCTTGTGCGATCGCGGTTCGTGAGGTGCGATCGCGGTGGAGACATCGGGTGACCTATGCGATCACATAGAGGGTCAGAGCTGGGCAGTGTTGTTTTAAATCGGCATTTTTGGCATTTCCTTCATTCATTTCATGGCATGGGCGATTTTGAAGAACAATTCAAGGGGGATTCCATCAAGCTTCAAAGGTAATTTGTATCTACTTATTTCCAAAATTAAATACAAGATTAATACCTAGATTTGGTATGAGAAATTGAAGAAATTTGGGGATTCTTGAAGGAAACCTAGAATTTGGTAAATTTGATTTTTAGCCATGAATTGAGCTTAATTATTAGAGTAAATGGTGTAATGAATTAGTAAAGCTACGAGTAGAGTTTTCTTCAAGAAATTTCGAAGTCCGGGCACGTGGGCCTGAGGGCATTTTGGTCATTTCATTGAGCCAGGTTGAGGAACCTTGTAATTTGAATTTTTTATGATCAATTGAGTATATTTTCATTGAATTATCGTTATTTGGATAGTTTGAGGGCGCTGCGCATCCATTGAAGTCGTCGTAGAGACTTGGAAGCCGGTGATGAATCTTCGGAGCGAGGTGAGTCTCCTTTCTAACCTTGTAAGAGGAAATTGTCCCCTTAGGTGTTTCACATGCTATATGTAATTGGTTGCGGGGGCTACGTACGTACTAAGTGACGAGAGTCCGTACGTAGCGGCTATTATTGCTATGTCCATGTAGTTAGGCCCCACATAATGCCTTGTGTTCTTCTTGTAATAACTTATATGTTGTGTTATGAGATCCTGTTATGTGTGATTTTGTTTCTCTGAGACTTATGGATTTTAAATAATATGAAAAGAATTGTTTTACGGAAAATATTATGGAAGGAATTGTTTTACGAAAAAATAACATGAAATGAAATGANATGACCGTTTCGCAAATTTACATTCCGCGAGCAGAGTGTGTCTTCCCCTACTCTTATGGGATCGGGTCGTACGCCACGGCAGATTTTAAAGATACTCTTATGGGAACAGGTCGTATGCCACGGCGGATTTAAAGATACTCTTATGGGAACGGGCCGTACGCCACGGCGGATTTAAAGATACTCTTATGGGAACGGACCGTACGTTACGGCGGATTTAAAGATACTTTTATGGGAACGGGCCGTACGCCACGACGGATTTAAAGATGCACTTATGGGACATGCCGTTCGATCCTCGACAGTGCATAGATATGATGATACAGTACATATATATTGAGTCAACACACGAGTCGCAGGTATGATTCGCGATCGTGGGGAGCTTATATTTAATCAGTATAATCGAGTCAGCACGCGAGTCGCAGGTATGATTCGTGATCATGGAGAGCTTTAAAACCATTCAGTGTTTATATACTACCTTACGACTCCGACCGGTTGTCTTATTCCTATGTACGTATAACTATTTGTTATCGTTTCATAGATATTGACTTGTCAGACATTCGAGGAAAAAGGAAGTGGGAACCGTTATTTACTATGATAATTTAGGAAAAAGGGGGTGGAAATTGTTATTTACCTATTTTCAGAAATTACTCGGATTTCAGTGCCTTATATTCACATAGTTGCTTATCTGCCTTCACATGCCTACCGCTTTCATTATATACTGTCATATTACTATTGCTGGACCTTAGTGAGTGTCGAGTCGACTTCTCGTCACTACTTCTTCGAGATTAGACGGGATACTCACTGGGTACATATATGTTAATGTACTCATGCCACACTTTCTGTGCATTTTGTTGCACATGTACCTTCATAGTACAGTATTTGATTTGGAGACTTACTTGGGCTGCATTCATCTGGAGGCGTTTCGTAGCTGACAGAGTCTCCCTTCTATGTCTTTACATTGTATCTCTATTGCGTTTGTCCAATTTATTTCTCGAACAAGAGTTGTATAATTGTATAAATTCTTAGAAATTGCTCATGTGCTTATGTCACCGGGTTCTGGGGATGTGTCAGTATCTCTTTTATTATATTAAGTTGATTTCCTGCCGTAGTTAATTTACGAGAATTTTTAATTATTTGGTTATGAAATGTAGAAAAGGGCATGATTTCGAAAATGTTAAGCAGGAAGGTATTTCAACTAATTAAGGGGTTGGCTTGCCTGACAGTGGTGTCCGGCGCCATCACAACCCATAGGTTTTGGGTCGTGACAAAAGATACGTTCTGTCGGTACTCGGTTGAGTAAGGTACCGGTTGCACGTCGCAGTCCATCAGTTTGGGTCGTGACAATATGTACTTTATAAAATTTAACACAATTATTTTTACATATAATTACCAAAAAAAGGCATCAAACTTTTTGATAGAGTAAAACAGTGCCGGCGTTCTTTACAATCAACTAGACACAAACCTCCCCAAAAAACTATTTTTGTCAAATGGGAACCCCCAGACACAAACTACTATAAACTTAACATAGATGGCTCTTGTTTGGAAAATCCTTGGGTTGGCGGAATTGGAGGAGTTTTTCGAAATGAGAACAGTCAGTGGATCTTAGGATTCAACATGAAAATACCCTATGCAACAAATATATACATGGAAATCCTCGCACTCCTCAATGGCCTAAAGCTAGCTCTTAAGGACAACCTACTCCCGCTAGTAATAGAAACTGATTGTTTGGATGTAATCAATCTCATGAAATCTAACAATTGTCTCCACCAAAATCTAATTGATGATTGCAGGTACCTATCACGGAAGGCGAATGATCCCCCCCTGAAGCATGTGTTCAGAGAAGCTAATGGAGTAGCGGACCACTTAGCTAAAATGGGTTGTAGTTTGGACACTTTTTGTTTTTTGCAAACTTACACTACACCCCCCGCTTTTGTTATCAATGTACTTGAAAAGGACAATCTAGGCACTATGTTACCTAGACTGATCCCCTATTGTAGTAGCTAGGCGTATGTTTGTTTCTCAATAAAATCTTTCATTACCGGAAGAAAAAAAAATAGAGGTGTTCAAACACATAAGCTTAATCATTCTTCTTGGATGTTCTGACTCATCAAATAACACATTATTTCTTCAAGCTCTCTCTTGATTCCCTCCAATTATGGACCATGAACCATGTTTAAATTAAATGAAACTTAAATTAATCTTATACTGCTGGATGATAAGAATGAAACTTAAGACTGGTATTTGTAGACCAAACAAAAAATAGAAATGAAGAGTCGCGTTTGTTTACTAAGCCGTCCTATTTGTATATTTATACAATTCATTTATGGACGTCAAATATGCTTCTTTATTTAAGTAGTTAAACTTTTATTATACATTATGCATATAGAAAGAAGTGAATATGAAAAGTTATGATGAAGATTGTTGAAGTGTGTGAATATTATACCATTTGATCGAAAATATTTACTAAGTTATACACACTGCTAAAAATCCGAAAAAAAGCGATCAAAAATTTGCGACCAAAGTTGGTCTATCAAAAAAAGCGACCAAAGTTGGTCGCTAAATTGGAGAAAACTATTAAATAATTATTTTAAATACTTTACCGTCCAAGGTTGGTCGCTTTCTGGTCAATAAAGTCGTCAACATATTGATCGGGCTGGTCAGACTCGCTTGGTCAAAGAAATATTGAAATTAGCGACCAACCTTGATCGCTAATGTGGGACCCAGTTTGTCACGACCCGTTTGCTGGTTGTGATGGCGCCTGTCGTGGAACCAGGCTAGCCAACCGTTACAACGATACTCAATTCGTTTACTAGAGAAAATTTACTCATCATTGGCTCAATTCATAGAAATACTGGCATTTTTAAATCAGTCTAATAAAAGAAATGAACTCCAACGATCACCCTAGGATCCGGAGTCACGCAGTCATGAGCTACTAACATCAATACAACTGAGAATAATAAAAACTGAAGTTTTAAGTTTCAAAGTTCCAATACAGAAAGGAGAATAAGGGAAAAGAGGGACGGGACAGCGAACGCCAGCTGTTACCTCGTCGGCTCTGGGAGAATAGCTGCTATCACCGCTCCACGTCAAAACTCGTTGCACCTGGATCTGCACACACAGTGTGCAGGTAAGTAACGAAAACAACCTACGATCTGAGGAGGTAGTGACGAACTCATAGTTCAAATAATGAATATTTCAGGAATAATCGAGTATATCAGTGACAATATCCGTAAATAAAAATTAGATGTCATGTATGTATTATGCAACTCTCACAGGTAGTCCTCTCGGTACACATAATTGTCCATTG
>MDKH01221305.1:0-44145 GCA_005239495.1 Nicotiana undulata
AACCCTAGGACTCGCCCATTAACTCCGAATTAGTTTTGAAAAAGATTATTTGGGGTTGGGAAATATTAATTAACAAGAACTTGAAGATTTAACCCTCATTTTATAGATTCGACCTAGGGATAGGATTGAACTACTTGTTGCCAAACTCGGAAGGGCTTAATCTCCTAATTGGGTTAGGGATAATTCAATTAGGAAGTCTTTTTAGTCTTTGGGAAAAGCTAATTAAGAAATATTATCCGTGGCTAATTAACATTACCCGCTCACATTTGTAAAATCGTGAAATACATTGGATCGTTACTCGAGTGTAATACCCGAAGCATCGATACTTGTTGCCATCTATCATTTTAATTGCTTTCTAGGTTAGTTTATATTTTCGCATTTAGTTATAAACAATTATCAAAAACCCAAAATCATATTTGTTTGGCACTGCGCGATAAGTGATAATTCTCTAGCATTCCTAAACGCCCTCATATTGTTCTCTGTGGGATTCGACCCCAACCTTGTTGGGTTACTATATTTGACAACGATCGCTTACATTCTTTTAAGGTGTAAATTGAGCGTATCAGAGGGAGAAGGGGTTGAGAGTATATTAGGGTGGCAGATGAGAGGAGAGTGAGGTTAGGGTTAGGCGTTTGGTTAATTAAAGGCAGGGAAATAGTGAGGGTCGTTGATATTAAGAGATCAACAACCAGGATTAAAAGAAAATGAGTGGGGCGGGTCGTGCGAAGAGGGTATCGACAGGGTTGGGGTTAGTGGGTCATTTGTCTTGGCTGGGGTTATCTGGGCTAGTGTATTAGGTGTTTTGTGCCATCATTCGGTCTGAACATGGGTGTAAAGTGGGGCTAATTTTTAAATACCCAACATTTTAGAAAAAAATAATTTATAAAGGTAATTAATAAATAAGGAAAAATATTATTTGTGCACTAAAGTGATTAAAGTTATAGAAAGTTATATTTTGCATAAATAATGTTATTATACATGAATATAAGCTATTATTGCAAATATGGGCAATTAGCCTAAAAATGTGTGATGACCCAAAGGGTTATCTTATGAATTAAGACTCCCTTCCAGGCTCATAGGCCTTCAAGAGATTAATTTTAATTACCTCGATTTGCGTGCGCAGTCCGGGCGTGAATCTGGAAAGCTTTTATGTGAAAATATGAGAAATAGTAATTTTGGAGTTAAAATTTGGTTTTAGTTGACTTTGGTCAACATTTTGAGTAAACCGACCCGGATCTGTGTTAGGAGCACGTTCAAAATGTGTTTTCGAGGTCTGTAGTAGATTTAGGCTTGAATTGGCGAAAGTTAGAATTTCGGCGATTTCGGCCGATAGGTGAAGTTTTGATATCGGGCTCGGAATGGGATTCCGAAAGTGGTTGTAGGTCTGTAGTTTCATTTATGACATGTGTGTTAAATGTGAGGTCATTCTGATTAGTTTTGACGTGTTTCGACATCGTTTGTGGATTTTGGATAAAATGCTAATTTTCTAGGCTTGAATTAATGTTTAATTCATTTTTTTGGTGTTACGTGATGTAGTTTGAACGCTCGACTAAGTCTGAGTGGTGTTATATGACTGATTGGTAGGTTTGGTTGAGGTCCCGGGGGCCTCGGGTGTGTTTCGGATGCTCAACGAGAAGATTTTAGACTTAAGCAAAAAGCTGAAGTTTTCTGGTTCTGGTGTTTCGCACCTGTCGAAGCGGACACGCAGGTGAGGTAAGGGTATGCGCAGATGCGGAAATGGCCAAGGTTGGATGGGCTTGCAGATGCGGCTGGGGTTCCGCAGAAGTTGAGCCGCAGATGCGGCCCAAAGGTCGCAGCTGCGGACCCAAGCCTTTAAATGAATTTTCGCACCTGCGATGCCTTTCCCGCAGGTGCAACCCAATTGACCGCAGAAGCGGAAATCGCTGGTACAAAATAACAAATTTGAGGGTTTGAATTTCATAACTTCTAAAAACGATTTGGAGCATGGGAGTAGGCGATTTTGGGTGGATTTTGAAGAGGATATCAGTAGGTAACGATTCATAATTCTATTTCACTTGTATTTCATCAATCTATAGTAAGTTCTTCAATCTAATCAAGGAATTTGAGTGAAAAAATAGAAAAGTGCGAGAAAAGTTCCCCAACTGAAAATCCGAGAATTTAATGGGATTTTGATGATTCTTTTTCAAGTGTGTTCGTGAGTAAATGGGTGTTCTAAATTGGTAACTTTCACTTGATTCCTAGACATGGGCCCAGGGGACTTTTTGGGGTGATTTTCCCAATTTTGCGTATTAGCTTCGAATTAATTAGTTAGATTAATTTCTTAAAGTTATATTTACATTATGCAATTGAATTGAATAGATTTGGGCCATTTGGAGTCAGGTACTCGTGGCAAGAACGTGATTTCGAGTTGAATTGAGTAGTCGAGGTAAGTGGCTTGCCTAACTCTATGTTGGGGACTTCCCCTTAGGTTGTTTTAACATTATTTGTTATGTGGACGCCGTGCACGTGAGGTGACGAGTACGTACACATACCATTTGTTCCTAAAATTACAATTTTCCTTGAATATTGTAAATTATTTCTCTTCTATTTCATTGGTTAATGTGTTAATTGTTTAGCTTAGATTAGGAAAAGCATGCCTACCTATTTAGTATTAAATTTTCCTATATGATACTCTGTGCGCCATGTTTAGTTAGTTTATTGCCTTTTTCCTACCTGTGATTTGATGAACTGTTTAAATTAATGCCTTATCTGACATTCATTTCGCATCACATATTTATATTGGGGTCTACGGACGTATTCTGAGAGATACCCTCTGTACTGCATATTTAAATTAGGGATGACAGACGTATTCTGGGAGATCCCCTTTGTACTGCATATTTAAATTGGGGACTACGGACGTATTCTGGGATATCCCTCATGTACTGCATATTTATTTTGGAACTATGAGACAGTATCCCGGGAGACTCAACATTGTGATACGTCGTGCTGAGCCAAGGGCTCCCTTTACTATTATGTCTTAGATTATTTCTTTTTAACTGCTTACGAGAGAAATTACTTATCTTTCACTGTTTTAAACTTTATTATTTAGAAATTCAGTAGAGCCTTAATCTGACCTTGTCACTACTTGACTAGGGTTAGACTTGGAACTTACTGGGTACTAATTGTGGTGTACTCATGCCCTTTCCTGCACATGTTTTTCGTGTGCAGATCCAGGTATGAGCTATCCTTCGTGTGGCTAGTCGTTGCAGCTATTACCAGGAGACTGTAATGTATTTCTGCCGCGTCCACAGAATCCTCCGAGTCACCTTCCATTCTGACTTATATAGAGATTTTCTATGTATTTTCTTTCCAGTTTTGTCTTAGAGTTACTGTAGTTTAGAAGCTTGTGACTATATTGTGACATTCTGGGTCTTTGGGGTTATATTTGTACATGCAGAGCGGCGTTGTTATTTTTATTTAGATTTCACCCTTATGGTCTTTATTTTATCGCATTTTGATTAAGTTTTATTCGCACATTTAGGGTAGAGACTAGGTGCCGTCACGATACCTTTCCGAGGGTAAATCGGGTCGTGACAAGTTGGTATCAGAGCATCTAGGTTCATAGGAGTCACAAGCCACATTCCAGTTTATTAGAGCCTCGCAGATCGGTACAGAGACGTCCGTATCTATCTCCGGGAAGCTATGTAACTGTTAAGAACAATCATATTTTTTTGATTTCCTTGTCGTGCGACTTATTGACATCAAATTCTAAAACTCTATTCTATTCTTTCTCACAAATGGTGAGGACCCGTATCGGGAGGCACCCGAGCCCCCAGCCAGAGCATCCAGCGGCAGGGGTAGGGGTAGAGGACGAGCACGGAGTAAAACCTGATGTACAACCTGAGCACCTGTGAGAGTAGTGACGGAGGAGCCCACAGCAGCTCCAGCTAGAGGGAAGGCACAGGAGGTCCTTATTGCTGCTCCAGCCCTCCAGGAGACCTTGGCTCAGTTCATGAGCATATTCAACACTCTGACTCAGGCTGGGCTACTCCTGATATCCCCAGCCACATCTCAGGCCGAGGGAGAGGCACAGACTCCCGCAACCCGCACTCTTGAGCAGAGGGTCCAGGTTTATCAGGCCCCAGAGTTCATTCCTATGCCCCTAGTGGCTCCAGCTCAGCATGATGCCAGGGTAGCTTCTTCTGAAGCAGAGCAACTCAAACTTGAGAGGTACAAGAAGTACCACCCACCTATTTTCAGGAGACTAGCTTCAGATGACGCCATGGGTTTTCTTGTGCAGTGTAATCGTATTCTCCTCACTCTGGGTATTATGGAGATGAGTGGGGTTTCTTTCACTGCTTTCCAGCTGAGGGGAGCCACATATCAATTGTGGTGTGCCTATGAGCTGAGTAGTCCGGACGAGGCAACTTCACTCACTTGGACTCAGTTTTCAGAGATGTTTTTGCTTGAGTATGTTCCTCATACCCTCAGGGATGCTTGGGGTGCAGAGTTCGAGCAGCTACACCAGGGTACTATGATTGTATCAGAGTATGCAATCCGTTTCAGTGACTTGGCTCGTCATGCACCGACTCTGTTTGCCACGGTCAGAGAGAGGGTTTGACGCTTCATTGAGGGACTCCACCCCGGTATTCGAACCAGTATGGCCAGAGAGTTGGATATGGATATCACTTACCAGCAGGCAGTGAGTATTGCCCGGAGGATAGAGGGCATGTTTTCCCGGGACAGAGAGGAGAGGGAGGCCAAGAGGTCTCGAGAGACTGGCCACTTCTCAGGAGCTCGTGCACCAGCAGCACGCTATGGTAGGGGATTTGTGATTCGTTATTGTTCATATGGCTCTTCCAGCAGCTAGCGGTATTTCATCTCCTCCTAAACCTCAGGAGCCCTATTATGCACCGCCGGTATCCAGTATACCTCCTGCCCGAGGTGCCATTACCAGCCAGTCCAGCAGGCTAGTTCAGAGTCAATCTCAGCGACAATGTTCTTCGAGGGGTTATTTTAGGTGTGGTGACCTTCGTCACATGTTTAGAGTTTTCCCTAGAGCTAGGTGGGGTGCATCATCTCAGAATTATCAGGCTCCACGTGCTCCACCAGGTCCTCCGGCTATTCTTCCAGCCCCAGCTACTTCCCCACCTTCTCAGACAGCTCGAGGTGGAGGTCCGGGAGGTCGAGTCGCCCTAGAGGGGGAGGCCAGGCCCGGTACTATGCCCTTTCGGCCCGTTTAGAGGCCGTCACTTCAGACTTAATTATCACAGGTATTGTCCCTGTCTGTCAAAGGGATGCATCAGTATTATTTGACCCAGGCTCTACGTAATATTATGTGTCTTCTTATTTTGCTTAACATTTGGGGATATCTCGGGATTCTTTGAGTTCCCTTGTTTATGTTTCTACTCCCGTGGGAGATTCTCTTGTTGTGGACCGCGTATATCGGTCGTGTTTGATTGTTATCAGTGGTTTTGAGACCAGATGTGATTTGTTATTACTCGGTATGGTAGATTTCGATGTTATCTTTGGCATGGACTGGTTGTCGCCCCATTGTGCTATTTTTGATTGTCACACGAAGACTGTGATGATGGCTATGCCATGCTTACCCAGATTAGAGTGGAGAGGTACCTTAGAGTATACTCCATGCAAGGTCATTTCTTTTATTAAGGCTCAACAGATGGTGTAGAAGGGGTGTGATGCATATTTGACCTATGTGAGAGATGTTAGTGTTGATACCCTTACAATTGAGTCAGTCCCAGTAGTGAGGGACTTCCCTGATGTATTTTTAGCTGATCTTCTAGGTATGTCGCCCGCTAGATATATTGATTTCGGCATTGATTTGTTACCGGGCACTCAGCCCATTTCTATTTCTTCCTATCGTATGACTCCTCCTGAGTTGAAAGAGTTGGAGGAGCAGTTACAGAAGTTGCTTGATTAGGGTTTCATCAGTCCCAGTGTATCACCTTAGGGTGCTCCGGTATTATTTGTGAAGAAAAAGGATGGCTTTATGCGTATGTGTATTGATTATCGACTAATGAACAAGGTTACAATGAAGAACAGGTATCACTTGCCTCACATCGATGATTTATTTGACCAGTTACGAGGTGCTAGGGTATTTTCCAAGATTGACTTGCATTTTGTCTATCATCAGTTGAAGATTCGAGAGCCGGATATCCCGAAGACTACCTTCAGGACTAGATATGGCCAATATGAGTTTCTGTTCATGTCATTTGGGCTGACCAATGCCCCAACAACCTTTATGCATTTGATCCACAGTGTGTTCCGGCCATATCTTGATTCTTTCATCATTTTGTTCATTGACGACATTGTGGTATATTCCCGATCTCGGGAGGATCATGAGCAGCACTTGAGGACTATGCTTCAGACTTTGAGGGAGAGGAAGTTGTATGCAAAATTTTCGAAATGTGAATTCTGGCTTGATTCGGTGGAATTCTAGGCTACGTGGTTTCTTATGATGGGATCAAGATACATCTGAGGAATGTGGAGGCGATGTAGAGTTGGCCTAGATTGTCATCAGCTACGGAGATCCGCAGTTTCCATGGTTTGGTAGGGTACTATCGCTACTTTGTAGAGGGATTTTCATCTATTGCAGCACTTATGACCAGGCTGACCAAGAAGGGTGCTCCGTTCAGGTGGACTGAGGAGTGTGAGGAGAGCTTTCAGAATCTCAAGACGCCCCTGACTTTAGCTCCAGTGTTGGTAGTGCCTACAGCATCAGGGTCCTATACAGTCTATTGTGATGCCTCAAAGATTGGCTTTGGAGAGGTATTGATGTAGGACGGTAAGGTGATTGCCTACGTGTCCAGAAAGTTGAATGTGCATTAGAAGAATTATCCAGTTCATGATCTCGAGTTGGAAGCTATTGTTCACGCCCTAAAGATCTGGAGATTATTTGTACTGTGTTCCATGTGAGATTTTCACAGATCACCGGAGTTTATAGCACTTATTCAGGCTGAAAGACCTTAATTTGCGCCAGCAGAGGTGGCTGGAGCTACTCTAGGACTATAACATCACTATATTATACCATCCGGGGAAGGACAATGTGGTGGCCGACGCCTTGACTTTCCGGGTAGAGAGTTTGGGGAGTTTGGCATATCTTCCAGCAGTTGAGAGGCCCTTAGCCTTGGATGTTCAGGCCTTAGCAAGTCAGTTCGTGAGATTGAATCTTTCAGAGCCTTGCTGGGTATTAGCTTGTGTGGTTGCTCGGTCTTCTCTTTATGACCGCATTAGAGAGTGCCAGTATGACGATCCCCACCTTCTAGTTCTTCAGGATCGGGTTTGGCGAGGTGATGCTAGAGATGTGACTATAGGAGATGATGGCGTGATGAGGATGCAGGGTCGAATCTATGTGCCCAATGTGGATGGGCTTTGGGAGTTGATTATTGAGGAGGCCCATAGATCGCGATACTCCATTCATCCGGGTGCTGTGAAGATGTACCAGGACCTGAGATAGCACTATTGGTGGAGAAGGATGAAAAAAGACATAGTTGGATTTGTGTCCAAGTGTCTCAACTCTCAGCAAGTTAAATATGAGCATCAGAGGTTGGGGGGATTGCTTTAGCAGATTGAGTTCCCAATGTGGAAGTGGGAGCGGATCACCATAGACTTCGTGGTTGTACTTCCTCGGACTTTGAGAAAGCTCAATACTATTTGGGTGATCGTGGATTGGCTGACCAAGTCAGCCCATTTCATTCCAGTGTTGACTACATACTCCTTAGAGAGGTTGGCTGAGATTTATATCAGGGAGATTGTCCGCCTTCACGGTATTCTAGTATCTATCATTTTAGGTAAAGGTACACAATTCACTTCATGGTACTGGAGAGCCATTCAGCAGGAGCTAGGCACCTGGTAGAGGTAAGTACGGCCTTTAACCCTCAGACATACGGGCAATCCGAGTGCACAATTCAGATTCTTGAGGATATGCTCCGTGCCTGTGTGATGGAGTTTGGAGGGTCTTGGGACCAATATTTTCCACTTATAGAGTTTGCTTATAATAACAGTTACCAGTCCAACATTCAGATGGCACCGTATGAGGCTTTGTATGGTAGACGATGTCGGTCTCTAGTGGGATGGTTTGAGCCGAGCGAGACTCGATTGTTGGGTACAGATCTTTGTCAAGGCAGAAGAATTATGCGGACCAGAAGGTTCGTGATTTGGCATTTATGGCTGGTGATCGAGTTTTGTTTCGGGTATCGCCTATAAAGGGCGTCATGAGGTTCGAGAAGAAGGGTAAGCTGAGTCCGGGATTCATTGGTCCTTTTGAGATATTGCGGTGCGTTGGGGAGGTTGATTATGAGCTTGCCTTACCTCCCAGCGTAGTAGGATTTCATCCGGTATTCCAAGTCTCTATGCTTCGAAAGTATCACGGTGACCCGGCTCATGTATTGGATTTCAGTTCAGTCCAGCTGGACAAAGATCTATCTAATGTTGAGGAGCTAGTAGCCATACTGGGTAGGCATGTCAGAAAGCTCAGGTCGAAGAATATTGCATTAGTAAAGGTCCAGTGGAGGGTCAGCCAGTCGAGGAGGCGACCTGGGAGGCCGAGCAGGATATGGGCAGCCAGTACCTTCATCTTTTCATAGCTTCAGGTATGTTTTTATACTCGTTCGAGGATGAACGATTTTCTTAAGAGGGGGAGAATGTAACTGTCACGACCCGAAATCCCACATTCAGGCCGTGATGGCGTCTAACGTTGAACCCTCTAGACAAGCCAACGTTTGAATTAAATTGACTTATTAACAATTAAATAACCAAAAATTACTAGAACAATTATAATAAAAATGCAGAAGTAATATAAAATTCAAGAACTAAATAGGAATCTCGTAATAATTTCCTTAAGTACAACCCCAGAAACCGGAATCACAAACTCACGAACAATCTAAGAGTTTACTAAATACAAAGGTCTGAAATAAGTAGATACAACCGTCTTGGAACTACATAAATAAGACAGAGAATGAGGGAAAGGATAAGAGGTGACACCAAGGCCTGCGGACGTCTGTAGGACTATCTCGGTGTCGCCGTGGACTGAAGGATACTCCCTCGCTCGGTGTCCACTGGGTCCGGCATTGTAATCTGCACAACATAGAGAAATGTAGGTGTAGCATCAGTACAACCAACCCCATGTACTGAGTAGGTGCCGAGCCTAACCTCGGCAAAGTAGTGACGAGGCTAGGACACGACATCAAGTAACACCTGTGTAGTTCAATAATATAACAGGAAGTAATGACAGGAAATAAACAAGTAATACCACTACGGGGGAGAACATGCTGGGAATAAGGGGCAACAACTACTAAAACAACAAAACAAGATAATAATTGAAATGTAGAAATAACAGTAGGAATTTAACAGCTCAGAACAAGTAAGTAAACAGAAAAGGCACCGCATGTCCCCTCGTGTATAAGCTCACAATCACTCGGCACGGAATGTCCCCTCGTGAAAAAATAAATAAATTACTTAGCACGGAATGTCCCCTCGCGCATAACCTCACAGTCCTCGGCACGGAATGTCCCCTCGTGCATAAATAATAATCAGTGCACAGAATGTCCCCTCGTGCAATAAATAAATGAATAAATCACTCGACACGGAATGCCCCCTTGTGCATAACCTCATAGTCACTCGACACGGAATGTCCCCTCTTGCATAACATAGATCAAGGCAACAATTGAACAGGAAAATACAACAATGGGAAACCTCAAGTGCACAGAAATGTTCAACAAGGATTCTATTGTCCCGGCAAGGGACTGAGCTATAACCAATCTCACTCAGAGGCATAATTCAACTATATAACCCTCAACCGTATGAATAATCAAATAACTTTCTACATTATTAAATACTCTCAAAACATCACCTCCAGAATGATAATAAATCCATAACACAGAGAATATCAAAGAACACTATGAAAATTATCAAGTTCGACTCACGGGCATGCTTGACCACAACATATAGGTGTCCTTCATCTCACCTATATGTTGGACATGGAATAACACATAACAATTAAGACTCTATACCAATTCCCTCAAGCTAAGGTTAGGTCAAAGACTTACCTCGACTCCAAGAATGCGAATCAAGCCTCTAACACCGCTTTCCCTCTAGAATCCTGCTCCGAAGAAATCGTATCTATACATAAGCGACTCAACAATATCAATAATTATTCAACAATTCAATTCCAAAGCCTAATTATATATTTCCAAACATTCTTCCAAAAATTGCAAAATTCGACCCCAGGCCTGCTTGGTCCAAACAGGAGGTTCGGACCAAAACCCGATCACCCATTCCCCCACGAGGCCGAATATACAATTTGTTTTGAAATCCGACCCTAAAACGAGGTTAAATTCGCAAAAATTTTAAAAGCCCTAATTCTACCCAAATCCCCAATTTCTATCCTTTAATTCCATGTTTTTAGGCCTAGAATCTAATAATTTTTTATTAAAATGGAAGAAAATGGAGTTAAGATCACTTACCTATGAAGCTATGGTGGAAAAGGTACTACACAATCGCCTAAGAGGGTTGGGGAAGATGAAGTTTTGAGAAAAATGGGTTAAGTCCCGAAACGATTCTGTTTTTAGGCTTTTAAAATCACTGGACAAAAATACGCTATGTGGTCGCGGCCCCTTGGCCGCGTTCGCACACGGTTGATAGTTTTGACCTATGCGTTCGCGTGCCAAGGGCCGCGTTCGCACAGGGTTAGCCACTACCCAGCCCCTAGGACCCCTCTATACATATGCATTCGCGTCCTTACCCCCGCGTTCGCACAGTGTACCCCAGCTACCCCTCCGCATTCGCACCTAGCATGGTGCGTTCGCATTGTAACCCCCCAATGGACCCTCCGCGATCGCAGCCAACTTGGTGCGTTCGCACTGAATAACCACTACGCTGACCCGAGGGGCCATTTTATGAATTTAGACTCCATTCTAGGTTTATTAGCACTAAAAAGATTAATTTTAACTACCTCACTTTACGTGCGCAGTCCAGGTGTGAAACCGAAAGTTTTTTATGTAAAAATATAAGAAATAATAATTTTTAGAATTACAAATTTAGTTTTAGTTGACTTTGGTCAACCTTTTAAGTAAACGGACCTGGACTTGTGTTACAACGATCCCGGGAGGTCCGCAGTAAAATATGGGACTCAGGCGTATGCCCGGAAATGAATTCCGAGGTCCCAAGACTTAGTAATAAATTTTTGAAAAAAATTATTTTGCTGAAATATTAATGAAATAGAGAAAAGAATTAATGTTTGAAACCATTGGTATCAGGCCCGTATTTTTGTTCCGCATCCCGATATAGATTTATTATAGTATTTAAAGGTTTACTGTCAAATTTTGTGAAAATCAGAGTTCATTTGACGTGATTCGGACATACAATTGAAAAGTTATGCACTTTAAGTGTTCTTGATGAAAATGATGAGTTTTGAGGCTTAATTCATAGTTTTACATGTTATTTTCATGATTTGATCGCACGAGCAAGTCTGTATGATGCTTTTCGACTTGTGTGCATATTAGGTTTAGAGCCCCGAGGGCTCGGGTGAGTTTCAAATAGGTTTTGGTTGTGTTGCGCTCGTTCTTTCTTATGCTTGAACGTCGTTTCTTCAAGCATAAATGATATCATATTGAACAAATGAGCTCCGTTTCTGTTTTGAATAAAGTATTAGATCCGTATTGTAATTACGGACTCGTAGCAAAAAGAATCATCAAATTTGGACATCTTATGAAGATTTTATGATCATTTTACTAAGGTTGCTAAATTTTTCAGGTTAATTACGAAAATGCCACTGACGGCGTATTAAAAATATGCACTATTTGCAAATATTAAAACCTACATATCTCCTTCATTATAAGGTCAAATTGAGTTATTCAAAAGCTTAACTTGACTAGAATTTCACAAGGAATCCATTGGAAACATAAACATCGAGTTTTGGGATCATTTGGCATGAGAAACGAGGCAGAATAGCTGGCAGAAAAATATATATAAAACGACCAACTTCTTCTTTTTCAAATTTTGGAACCCCACAACCCTAGGAACGAATTGCTTTGCCAAATATCATACCCAAGTCATATGTAATCAATTCTAAATTTTACTCTTTCAATTACTCATTGTTTTTCATCACTTTTAAATCAAAAACTTAGAATTTTCATGGTAAAAATATAGGGTTTGGGTAGAATTAGGAAATTTAGTAAAAATTGAATCTTTACCTGGAATTGAGTTCAGATTTGGAAACTAATTGTATATTTGGGTTCGTGGGTAAATGGGTAAACGTAATTTGGTCAGAACCCCAAGTTTAGACCAAGCGAGCCCGGGGTTGGGTTTTCACTTTTTTTTTAGAAAACTTAGGAAAAATTGTAATTTTCAATAAAGTTAGCTCCTTTAGCCTTAATTAATGATATTGAGGTAATTATGATAGATTCGAGCAAGTTAGAGCAAGATTCTAAAGGAATAGATATAATTGAGATGTGAGTGGCCTACAAAATTGATGTAAGTGTAACGACCCGACCGGTTGTTTTGAGATCCAGCACATCGTTCAGCAGTTGGAAGTCACGAACAACTTCATTTCAGGTATATTGACTTGTGCATATGGTCGGAATTGAAATTCAGGAAGATCGGAGTTGAATTTAAAGGAAAATTCTCATTTCAGAAGTCTTAAGTTGAAGAAATCGAGTAAGGCTGGGATTTTGAGTAAACGACCTCGGAATCAGGATCCGAGAGTTCCAGCAGGGTCGTATGATGATTTTGGACTCGGGCGTATGTTCGGAACGGGTTTTAGATAACCCGAGAATGTTTCGGTGTATATTGTGGAAGTCAGCATTTTTGAAGAAATTTCCTAAGTTTGGCTTGAAGTACATTTCAATGATATTGATGTCCGTTTGGGATTCCGAGTATGGGAATAGCTTCGTATAGTGATTCTGGAGTTGGGAGCGCGATCGGAAGTGAATTCGGATATCCGGAAGTCAATTTAAGGTCATTTGGCTAAAGATAGAAAACTGAAGGTTTTTGAAGAATTCGACCGGAAATGGAAATTTTGATATCGGGGTCGGAATGCGATTCCGGAAGTTGGAGCAGGTCCGTAATGTCAAATATGAATTTTGTGCAAAATTGAGATCAATCAGACGTGATTTGATAGGTTTCGGCATCGAATGTGAAAGTTAGAAATTTCAAATTTCATATAGTTTGATTTTAGTGCGATTCGTCATTTCGGTGTTGTTTGATGTGATTTGAAGACTCAAGCAAGTTCATGGGATGTTATGGTACTGAGTCGTGTGTTTGGACGGGGTCCCGAGGGCCTCGGGTGTATTTCGGGGTGGTTTCGGGGCATTTCGGGTTGAATTTATGTTGCTGGTTTTCTGGTGTATCTGGTGTGCTGTGCGATCGCGGCCTTTGAAATGTGATTGCGGAAAAGAAATTAGAGGGCTGGAATTTTGGCTTGTGTGATCGCACCTGAAGGTATGAAATCCCACAGAAGGAAAATTTAGGCTGCAGAGAATTGGCCTGTGCGACCGCAGGTGATCTTGTGCGATCGCACAGGGTGCGCTTGGAGGCTTCTGGGGCTTAGGCTGGTGCGAACGCATGAGGACTTATGCGAACGCACATGAGGAATTTTTGAAGCAGCATGAAAGGCCTGTGCGATCATGGAAGCCTGTGGTGCGATCGCACAGGGTCGGTTCTGGGCAGTGTTGATTTAAAACGGGATCTGGCTTTTCTCCCTCATTTTACATATGCCATGGACGGATTTTGAGAGCATTTCAAGGAAGATTTCAACCAAGATTCAGAGGTAAGATCATTCTACTTATTTCCAAGTTAAATACAATATTATATCATGGATTAGAACATGAAAATTAGGGAAAATTTGTGGAAAAATTAGTATTTTGAAGAAAACCTAGAAACTTGGAAATTTGGATTTTAGCCACGAATTGAGCATGAATAGTTGAGTAAGATGTGTAATTGAATTAGTAAATCTTCGGGTAGGGATTTTCTTCAAGAATTTTTGAGGTCCGGGCACGTGGGCCTGAGGGCATTTTGGTCATTTCATTGAGTCGGGCTGAGGAACTTTGTAATTTGAATTGGTTATGATCTATTGAGTATATTTTCATTGAATTATCGTTATTTGGATAGTTTGGGAGCGTTGCGCATCCATTTTAGTCGTCGTAGAGGCTTGGAAGCCGGTGATGAATCTTCGGAGCGAGGTGAGTCTCCTTTCTAACCTTGTAAGAGGGAATTGTCCCCTTAGGTGTTCTACATACTACATGTAATTGTTTGCTGGGGCTACGTATGTACCAAGTGACGAGAGTCTGTACGTAGCGACTACTATTGTTATGTCCGGGTAGTTAGGCCCCACATCATGCCCTATATACTTCTTGTAATGCATTATATGTATGTTATAATATCCTGTTGTGTGGTTTTGTTTCTCTGAGATTTATGGATATTAAAATAATATGGAAGGAAATTGTTTTCACGGAAAAATATTATGAAATGAATTGACTTACATGAAGGAATATGAAAGAAATTATTTATGGAAAGTATTATGAAAGGAAAAGAAATGACTTATAAGTTTTGTACTCATGTAAGATATTATTGTTTCCCCGAGCTTTCATTTACTTAAATAATTGGAAGGAATCGTGGTGAGATGAAATTTACATTCTGTGTGCGCATGTTATCGCTTAAATGAACTTTACATCCTGTGTGCACATGTTGTCGCTTCGTAATTTACATCCCGCGAGCGATATGCAATTTCCTTCACTCTTATGGGAGCTGGCCGTACGCCAGGCGGATTGATAGTGCACTCTTTGTACGGGCCTGTCGATCCCCGGCAGTGCACATGGATTTAATTAAGAATGCACTCTTGGTACGGGCCGGTCGATCCCCGGCAGTGCACATGGATTTAATTAAGAATGCACTCTTGGTACGGGCCGGTCGATCCCCGACAGTGCGTAGGCAGATTATTGTTAAGCATGCACTCTTAGTAGGGGTCGGTCGATCCCTGACAGTGCATAGCTATTCTTCACTATGATATAATATAATTACATTGTTAAGCATGCACTCTTAGTACGGGCCGGTCGATCCCCGGCAGTGCATAGCTATTCTCCCTCATGACTCCAGCCGGTTGTTTTATTCCTGTGTGCGCATGATTATTCGGCATTGTTTAATGGGTATTGACTTATGTTTGATATTTGGGGGAAAGAAACTGGCCATTGTTACCGTTCCAATACTTACTTAGATTTCTGTGCTTTATACATAATTGCTACTCACTGTTTTACATGTCTTCTGCTTTTATTCGTTTTATCATTGTTATATCATACTGTTTGACCTTAGTGAGTGTCAAGTCAACCTCTCGTCACTACTTCTTCGAGATTAGACAGGATACTCACTGGGTATATATATGCATATGTACTCATACTACACTTTCTGTGCATTTTGTTGAACAGGTACCTTTATAGTACAGTGATTGATTTGGAGACTTATACGGGCTACATTCTTCCAGAGGCGTTCCACAGCTGCCGGAGTCTCCCTTCTATGTACTTACATTTTATATTTATTGCCTTTGTCTAATTTGTTTTTCGGAAAAGCATTGTATAATTGTATAAATCCTTAGAAATTTCTCATGGACTTGTGTCACCGGGTTCTGGGGATGTCTTGGTATTTCTTTTCGGTATTAAGTTGGTTTTCTTGCCATATTTAAATTACGAAATTTATTTATTTAATAATGAAAATGCAAGAAGAGGCTTCGATTTTAAAATGTTAAATAGGAAAGTGTTCCAACTGATTAAGGGGTCGGCTTGCCTGACAGTGGTGTCCGGCGCCATCACCACCCATAGGTTTTGGGTCGTGACAGTAAGTGTTTAGTCTAACCTTGAATTGAGGGAATAGGAATCCCCACTTAATTGCTATGTGAATTGCATGTGTGTGGTGTATAGGTGAGGTGACGAGTATCTATGCACCACCAAATGGTCTGTTAAACATGATCCCTTCCCCTTTTCAAATTTAATTGATTCATGTCTTAATTGTTTTATGTTCATTATGGTTTCTATGAATACTTGGCTTATTAGTTTGTTGTTAAGTCTTGTTGCAATTATTTTTGAAAAATATTGGTTGTTTCCCTGGTTTCTTTGTGGTACAGAAAGGTTGAGTTGTTGGACATTGCTTTACGAGATACATATATATATTCCTGTTGGTTTCATTTTTTGATAATATTGAGGAAGTTATGAGAAATGCAGTTTAACTGTTTTATGATTGTTGAGGTTTGCGTGTATATTTGATTTCATTTGATTATTTCCAATTGTTGTTGTAAGTGTGTTAAAAGTGTTGGATGTTTTCTTGATTCTGTCATGGTACATAAAGACTGAGTTGAGTTGACAGTGTTACGGTGGTTACATATATTCTGGCTAGTTTTATTGGGGAATGATATTGGTTAAAGCTTACGAGCTATACTGTTTTCTATTTGAAATTGTCTAAATAAAAGTGTTGTGAAAGGCTTGGTCTGAACTGTGAAAGTTTTGATGAATAAACAAAATTGATTGTGATAAGGGGCCTATGATAAGGGGGCGAAATAGATTATGATAAGGGTGGAAAATTGATTGTGATAAGGGTGGAGAAATTGATTGTGATAAGGGTGAATAATTATGTTGTACTGATTTTAATTACAAAGATTTGGGAATTTTTATTTACCTTACGGTTCTTCTCATATTTTGTACACGTGGTGATTTATTTAAAGTAAAGTAAAGTTTGGAAATTTATTTGAGGATTGGTTATAGTTGAGACCTGGAAAGAGGTGACTGAGTTAATTTAAATTGTTGTTGTAGTTATTATTATTTATTTGTTTTAGATTTATTCCTTGCTCTATTATTTATTATTGTCACAGGTTATATTGTTAATGCACCGCCGTAGCCTCGTCACTACTTCGTCGAGGTTAGGCTTGACACTTACTCACTACATGGGGTCGGTTGTACTGATACTATACTCTGCACTCTTTTGTGCAAATCCAGGTACCGACCAGCAGTATAGATAATTAGAGCTGCTACCTATTTCTTTTCCAGAGACACGAGGTATATCTGCCGGCATTCGCGGATCCCAAGAGTCTTCTTTATAACATTGAGACTACTGTTTTATTTGATTCAGAACAATTTCACATTATTTCTTTCAGCCCATTATTTGTAGTATTCTTTAGTAGTTCGTGAATTGTGACACCAGACCCTGGGGTAGTTTTAGAGTTACTTATATAATTAGTTCGTGGCTCGATTTATTTAAGTGTTTATTATTTCATGTTTGGAATTATTCATTGAAAGTTAGTAGCTTGAGTTTATTTTATAATTGTTTATTATGTTTAAATGGATAATCAAATGAAAATAGCTAATCGGACTCTAACATTGGCTTGCCTAGCAAGTGTGGTGTTAGGCGTCATCACGATCCCTAAGGTTGGAAATTTGGATCGTGACAAGTTGGTATTAGAGCACTAGGTTACTTAGGTCTCACAAATGACGAACACACTTGGTAGAGTATGATGGATCGGCACAGAGACGTTTGTACTTATCTCTTAGAGGTTATGAAGTTAGGAAAAATTTCACTTATATTCTACTCTATCGTGCGAATTTATTCTACCATTGATGATTGAACTTGTCTATTCTTGTCCTCTCACAAATCTCGACAACACGCAAAGCGTCTACAATCGGACAAGAGATGAAGCCCCAATGACAGCTACGATTAGGGGAAGAGACAGAAGTAGAGCTTAGTCTAGAGCTCGAACATCAACACCTATTGTAAAGTCTCAAATGGATCTTGACGCGGAGGTTCTAGCTCAGTTGGTACGTGTTGGACTAGTTCAGATTCCGGAAAGATGTATAGCTACTCCAGTGTTGCATGATGCACTAGTCCGTTTATCGAGGTTGGACAAGTTTACCAAACTATTTCCACTCAATTTCAGTGGTACATCTTTTGAGGACCCACATGATTTTCTTGACCGCTGCTATGAAGTATTGCAGAACATGGGAATAACTTGAAAGCAACGTGGTTGATTTAAATGAGCTGTGAAGTTTAACATTGTGGCTTATCAGGCATTGTGACCTATGACTTCTTGCTAAGTGGTGAAGTCCACTGTCAAGGAATAGATTGTGGGGTCATGTGTTATATCAGTTTGGCTTGGAAGGTATAAGGCCTGAGATTTTGCAAGAGATAAAGTTGGGACTTGCGAAGGCTTACCCAGCGTGAAAGTCACGGTTGCGGATTTTTGGAGTGCTCCAGAGGGAGTACAATGGTTGAAAAGCTTCTAAACTATATGGTTCGTGCCAAGAATTATCTGTATAGAGCCTTATCCTTGGTATCATTGTGCATTAATAAGGATAAGAGTTACCCCAAAGAATAACGAAGAGTAGATGAATAAATGAGGTAGCTCAGCAGTGTTGAGTCAGCGTAGTAAAAGAAGAAATGGGCCGCCGGTGTTTGTGGCAAGAATACGAAGAGGACGACCAGCCATTGCAACATCAACTACTTGACTCAATTCTCATAAATACTTTTGAAAGACTTGTTTTTCGGACTCTCCATAATACGTGGCGCATAAGGTTTTAACGGTTGCGTCAGGTCATATGACGGTGTCAGAATATGACATCGGTTTTGATAAGTTAGCCCGTCATACCCCTACTTCGATTCATATAGCCAGAGAGCAAGTCCACAGACTCATTAAAGGACTCAATTATGATGTAAAATATTGTGCGACTCAGGACAAGTTGATACTTTATGTCAGATAGTGGTAGAAATTGTCCTAGACTTGGGAGAGTCATATTTCAACATAGCACTCATGCTACGATCCCCATTGCAGTTACAACTCAACTACATGACCAACTAGGGAAAAAGGAGTCGGAATGTCGAAAGTGGAGGTCAAGTTCCTAGAGGTGGAGACCCAACCTGTTGATATATTTTCTATGGTATGGCTGAGATCATTCCAATTGTTGTTGTAAGTGTGTTAAAAGTGTTGGATGTTCTATTATTTCTATCATGGTACATAAAGACTGAGTTGGGTTGGCAGTGTTATGGTGGTTCCATATATTCTGGCTGGTTTTATTTTGGAATGGTATTGATTAAAGCTTACGAGCAATATTGTTTTCTGTTTGAAATTGTTGTAATAAAAGTGTTGTGAAAGGCTTGGCCTAAACTGTGAAAGTTTTGATGAATAAAATAAAATTGATTGTGATAAGGGGGTTGTGATAAAGGGACGAAATAGATTATGATAAGGGTGGAAAATTGATTGTGATAAGGGTGGAGAAATTGATTGTGATAAGGGTGGAGAAATTGATTGTGATAAGTGAATAATTATGTTGTACTGATTTTAATTACAAATATTTGGGAATTTTTATTTACCTTACGGTTCTTCTCATATTTTGTACATGTGGTGATTTATTTAAAGTAAAGTAAAGTTTGGAAATTGATTTGAGGATTGGTTATAGTTGAGTCCTGGAAAGAGGTGACTGAGATAATTTAAATTGTTGTTGTAGTTGTTATTATTTATTTGTTTTAGATTTCTTCCTTGCTCTGTTATTTATTATTGTCACAGGTTATATTGTTAATGCCCCGTCGTAGCCTCGTCACTACTTCGTCGAGGTTAGGCTCGATACTTACTCAGTACATGGGGTCGGCTGTACTGATACTACACTCTGCACTCTTTTGTGCAGATCCAGGTACCGGCCAGCAATAGAGATAATTAGGACTGCTCCCTATTTCTTTTCCGGAGACACGAAGTATATCTTCCGGTGTTCGCAGATCCCGAGAGTCTTCTTTATAACATTGAGACTACTGTTTTATTTGATTGAGAACAGTTACACATTATTTCTTTCAGTCCATTATTTGTAGTATTCTTTAGTAGTTAGTGAATTGTGACACTAGACCCTGGGTTACTTTTAGAGTTACTTATATAATTAGTTTTTGGCTCAGTTTATTTAAGTGTTTATTATTTCATGTTTGGAATTATTCATTGAAAGTCAGTAGCTTAGGTTTATTTTATAATCGTTTATTATGTTTAAATGAATAATCAAAGGAAAATAGCTAATCGAACTCTAACATTGGCTTGCTTAGCAAGTGTGGTGTTAGGTGCCATCACGATCCCTAAGGTTGGGAATTTGGGTCGTGACATATGTGATGTGGTTTGAAGGATCAACTAAGTCCGAGTGGTATTATATGACTGATTGGTAGGTTTGGTTGAAGTTCCGGGGGCCTCAGGTGTGTTTCGGATGCTCAACGGGAAGATTTTAGACTTAAGCAAAAAGCTTAAGTTTGTTGGTTTTTGTGTTTCGCACATGCGGAAGGGGAGCCACAAGTGCGGACACACAGGTGCGGTAAGGGTATGCACAAATGCGGAAATGGCTAAGCTTGGCTGGGCTCGCAGATGCGGTTGGGTTTCCGCAGAAGCAGAGCCGCAGATGCGGCCCAGGAGTCGCATGTGCGGACCCAAGCCTTTAAATGAATTTTTGCACCTGCAATGCCTTTTCCACAGGTGGGGGTCCGCAGGTGTGTGACTGTAGGTGCGTCCCAATTGACCACAGAAGCAGAAATCGTTGGTCAGAAATAACAAATTCGAGGGTTTGAATTTCATAACTTCTAAAAATGATTTGGAGCACGAGAATTTGCGAGTTTTGGTGGATTTGGAAGATGAGATCAGTAGGTAGTGATTCTTAATCCTATTTAACTTGTATTTCATCAATCTATAGTATGTTCTTCAATCTAATCAAGGAATTTTAGTGGAAAAATAGAAAAGTTCCCCAATTGAAAATTCGAGAATTTAATGGGATTTTGATGTCGAATTTTGATGATTCTTGTTCGAGTGTGTTCGTGAGTGAATGGATGTTCGAAATTGGTAACTTTCACTTGATTCCGAGACGTGATCTCGGGAGACTTTTTGGGGCGATTTTCCCAATTTCGCGTATTAGCTTCGGATTAATTAGTTTGATTAATTTCTTAAAGTTATATTTACATTATGCAATTTAATTGAATATATTTGGGCCATTTGGAGTCGGGTACTCGTGGCTAGAACGTGATTTCGAGTTGAATTAAGCAGTCGAGGTAAGTGGCATGCCTAACTCTATGTTGGGGACTTCCCCTTAGGTTGTTTTAACATTATTTGTTGTGTGAGCGCCGTGTACGTGAGGTGACGGGTACGTACATTGCCCATATGTTGCTAAAATTCCATTTCCCCTGGAAAATTGTAAATTATTTCTCTTCTATTGCATTGCTTAATGTGTTAATTGTTTAGCTTAGATTAGGAAAAACATGCCTACATGTTTAGTATTAAATTTGTTTATTTGATACTCTGTGTGACATGTTTAGTTAGTTTATTGACTTTTCCCTACCTGTGATTTGATGAACTATTTAAATTGATGCCTTATCTGACATTCATTTCGCATCGCATATTTAAATTGGGGACTACAGACGTATTCTGGGAGATCCTCCATGTACTGCATATTTAAATTGGGGACTACAGACGTATTCTGGGAGATCCCTCCTGTACTGCATATTTATTTTGGAACAACGGGACGGTATCCCTGGAGATTCCACATTGTGATACGTCGTGCTGAGCCGAGGGATCCCTTTACTGTTATGTCTTAGATTATTTATTTTTAACTGGTTACGGGAGAAACTACTTATCTTTCACTGTTTTAAGCTTTATTATTTAGAAATTCAGTAGAGCCTTAACCTGACCTCGTCACTACTTGACTAGGGTTAGGCTTGGCACTTACTGGGTACTAATTGTGGTTTATTCATGCCCTTTCTTGCACATGGTTTTCGTGTGCAGATCCAGGTACGAGTTATCCTTCGCGTGGCTAGTTGTTGCAGCTGTTACCAGGAGAACGTAAGGTATTTCTGCCGCGTCCGCAGAATCCTCCGAGTCACCTTCCATTCTGACTTATATAGAGATTTTCTATGTACTTTCTTTCCAGTTTTGTCTTAAAGTTACTGTAGTTTAGAAGCTTGTGACTATATTGTGACATTCCGGGTCTTTGGGGTTATATTTGTACATGCCTAGCGGCGTTGTTAATTTTATTTAGATTTCATCTTCTTGTCTTTACTTTATTGCATTTTAATTAAGTTTTATTCCCAAATTTAGGCTTACCTAGTTGTAGAGACTAGGTGCCGTCACGATACCTTTCGGAGGGTGAATCGGGTCATGACAAGCTGAGGCCTGGAAAAGGCAACTGAGTTATTTTAATTATGTTACAATTTATTGTTCGTTTTGTTTAGAATTTCTTTCTTGTTGTATTATATATATTGTTACAGGTTAAGTTATAATTGCCTCGCCTTAGCCTAGTCACAACTTCGTCAAGGTTAGGCTCGACACTTACTCAGTACATGGGATCGGTTGTACTGATACCACACTCTGCACACTTTTGTGCAGATCCAGGCACCGACCAGAGTTAGGGGATTTTAGTAGCAGTCATTATTAATCGGAGACACGAGGCAGATCTGCTGGCATCCGCAGATTCCTGGAGTCTTCTTCCATTTATTTAGACACTGTTTTATTTCATTCAAAACAGATGCATATTTCTTTCAGTCTATTATTTGTAGAATTCTTAGTAGTTCGTGAATTGTGACACCAGATCCTGGGATAGTCTTATAATTATACATTTAGTCCGTGGTTCGGCTTAGTTATTGATTATATTTATTACTCATGACGTTATTCGTTGGAAATTAGTAGATTTAGTTTATTTTAAATTGTCTTATTGTGTTTAAGTAAATATTCAAAAGGAAAATGGCTAATCAAGTTCTAACATTGGTTTGCCTAGCAAGTGTGGTGTTAGGCGCCATCACGATCCCTAAGGTTGGGAATTTGGATCATGACAAGTTGGTATTAGAGCACTAGGTTGTTTAGGTATCACAATTCACGAACAAGCTTAATAGAGTCTGAAGGATCGGTACGGAGACGTCTGTACTTATCTCTCAGAGGATATCAAGTTGGAAACAAACTCTATTTTTTTTCTACTCTATCGTGCGGTTCTTGTTATCTCCAATACTCATAGGACTCTTCTATTTTCTCCTAAATGGCAGGAATACGTGCTTTTCTCCCGTGGACCAGCAAACTAGGTTCTCCTTCAACACCAACATTCCAACAAATCACACAACTCAGGGCATATGAAAATTCAAGTGGAAAACAAACCTAGGACCGAATTGAAACCAGTGAATCTCCAAAGAGACCATATATAGTCTAGGAAACTATTTTTTGTGAATATAGGAGCAAGAATTCATACAGAATATTATGTGATGATAATCCCTACTTCAACCATTTCCTTTTCAAAGAGGATCAAGAATTCATACGCCGAGGTAAGTCATGTTGGCACCAAACAAGCCACAAATTCAGCCTATGGGCACAACCTCAATTTAAATCACTCATTCTTTCTAAATTTAAAAGTTATATCTACAGTACTAGACTAATTCTCTAAAGAGAGTCACGAAGCTATCCATCACCGAGAAGAGTTGAAAAAAATTTCTCCAAAAGATCTACCGACTACCAAAGACATCATGACCAAAGTAACACATACTATGCTTATATAATATAACAACTCCCACGAAAACAAAGTAGAGTTTCATAATAAACAAAGAACAACATACCAATTTACCAAACTAAACAAAGACAGTTAATCACAAGAAACAAACTAAATCATCATAGGAAAACAGAGATAAATCCTAACATCGATCCACAAGAAAATAAAAATGTTTATATCCAAATCACAGTTATTCAAAGAGGCCGCCTCAAAATGAAATCTAACAAATAAAGTGAAAATGATGAACGGTGCCCCCCCTGAGTACTGCATCTTGTACTCGCCTGGCTGTCAGACTCCGTCACTCCCCCTTCTCTCTCCTCCTGGGACCAGGGAGCTGGAACATCATCATCTTCCTCCGGCTCAGTCGATGGCAGTGTGTCACGACCCAAATTCCCAACCTTAGGGATCGTGATGGCGCCTAACACCACACTCGCTAGGCAAGCCAATGTTAGAATTCGGTTAATCAACTTTCTTAATTAATTACTTAAGCATAAATGAAATAATTTCCAATTGAAATTAACTAGAACAATTCCCGAAAATAATAAAGTAGCATAATAATAATGACCAGTTAAGTAAAATAAACCACGAACTAATTATAATAATAACTCTAAAACTACCCACAGGGTCTGGTGTCACAATCCACGAACTAATAAAGAATACTACAAATAATGGCTGAAAAAAATTAGTGTGACTATTCTGAATGACATAAAACACTGTATGTAGATATAGGAGAAGAGTCTCGGATATCGGCGAACGCCGTCACATGTACCTCGTGTCTCCAAACAAATCGGGTAGTCGTCCTGAAATCCTCTACTGCTGAATAGTACCTGGATCTGTGCAAAAGAGCACAGAGTGTAGTATCAGTACAACCGACCCCATGTACTGAGTAAGTGCCGAGCCTAACCTCGGCGAAGTAGTGACGAGGCTAAGTCGGGCTTCAACAATATAATCTTTGACAACAATAAATAATGATCAAGGAAGAAATCTAAACCAATAGATAATTAAATGTTGCACCCAAATAAAATAAAACAACTCAACTAAAACAAATTCTCAAATATCTCTTAAGAGTTCCAAACTTTAACTTTAAATAAAAATAGTACTAAAATATTTAAAGAGTAGTAAAATAGGCTTTTTAGCTTTTCAAAACTTTGATTCTCTTTTTTCTTGAAAAATTCGTAAAATATAAATGTAAATATCCTCCCTTATCACTTCTTGTTGCGGCGTGCAACCCGCTCCCACATGTCCTCCTTTATTACTCCTCCCTAAAATATTTCCCTTATTACTCATGTTACGGCGTGCAATCCGATCCCACCAGTCCTCCCTTATCACACCTTGTTGCGGCGTGCAACCCGCTCCCACCAGACATATCATATCAATTTATTCAAAATTTCATAAATCAGGCCAAGCCTTCACAATGCTTTTGTTTCAAAAATTTAAATAATAAACTGCATTTTTCTCAGGACTTCATCAATAACCTTTCAACCATGAAACCAACAAGAATATCAAAATATATACATTTATTCCATAAAACAATACCAAACCTCTCAGCCATATTTATATCACGAGGGAACCAGTTCAAACAACCAATAATCTTTCCAAACATTCACAACAATAAGTAAAAACAATTCAACAAGGCCAAATAGTCATCGAAAGAATAATGAACATGTAACAGTTTAGACAACAATCAAATAAGTGGGGAACGAGAAAGGGGACCATATTTTAGCAACCACTTTGGGTGGTGCATAGATACTCGTCACCACACCTATACACCACGCCCATGCAATTCACATAACAAAAAAGTGGGGAGTCCTATTCCCTCAAGCTAAAGTTAGGCCAAACACTTACCTCAATTCCGCAGGCCACTCACTGCTCAATTATTGCTTTTCCTTTTGAATTCACCTCTAACTTGCTCGAATCTAATCAAAATTAACTTAATATCCTTAACTAATACTACAGGAACTAACTTTATTGAAAATATAATTTTTCCTAAGCTTTTCTCAAAAAAAGTGAAAACCCGACCCCGGGCCCGCCTGGTCTAAACTTGGGGTTCGGACCAAATTACGTTTTCCCAATCAACCACGAACCCAAATATGCTATTAGTTTTGAAATTTGATCTTAATTTGATATAAAAATTTGATTTTTACAAAACTCCTTAATTCTACCCAAAACCTAGATTTTTACCATGAAAATTCTTTGTTTTTGCTTTAAAAGTGATACAAAGAGGTGCGATCGCAGAGGGTAAGGGGATTTTAAGCAGTGCGATCGCAGGGGGAGGGGTGCGATCGCACAGGGTATTGGATATCCCTCCCCAACGCCAAAAGTTAAAGCAGTGTGTTTGCACTGTATAGTGTGCGTTCGCAAAAGGTAAGGGGCTAGGGGCAGTGCGATCGCGGTTACATAGGTGCGATCGCACAGGGTTCCAAACATGCCTCAAACTTTACTCTGTGCGATCGCGGTGTTTCCTATGCGATCGCACAGGTCAAAATACCTGGACACCAGAACTGGAAAAGCCAGCAGCTATTTTTAAGTGAAAAACACACCGTGGCCGATCCGAAACTCACCCGAGCCCTCGTGGCTCTAAACAAATCATGCACGCAAGTCTAAAAATATCATACAGACTTGCTCGTACGATAAAATCATGAAAATAACATGTAAATCTATGAATTAAACCTCAAAACTCATAATTTTCATCAAAAACTCTTAAGGTTCATAATTTCTCAACCGGATGTCCAAATCACGTCAAACGAACTCCGTTTTTCACCAAATTTCACAGTTAACCTCCAAATATCATAACGAAGTTGTACCGGGCTCCGGAACCAAAATACGGACCCAATATAATGATTTTTAGCATTATTTCCTTTCTTTAATTCATGAACATTTCAGAAAAACAATTTCTTACAAAAATTGATTTCTAAGGCTTGGGACCTCAGAATTCATTTTCGGGCATACGCCCGAGTCCTAGATTTTACTGCGGGCCTCTCGGGATTTTCGGAACACGGATCCGGGTCCGTTTACTCAAAATATTGACCAAAGTCAACATTTATCAAATTTAAATTATAAAAATCACTATTTCTCATATTTTCACATAAAAGCTTTCCTGTTTCACGCCCGGACTGCGCACGCAAATCGAGGTATTTAATTTTAGTCTTAATAGAGTATAATTTTATAAAATGACCCCTTGGGTCATCATAATCTCCACCTCTAAAACACACGTTCGTCCTCGAACAGACATAGAAAATTACCTGAAGTGGCGAACAAGTGTGGCTATCTACTCTGCATGTCTGACTCGGACTCCCTAGTAGCTTCCTCAACGGGCTGGCCTCTCCACTGCACTCGAATTGAAGGAAAACTTTTAGATCTCGATTGACGAACCTGCCGGTCTAAAATAGCTACCGGCTCCTCCTCATAAGTCAAGTCCTTGTCCAATTGGACAGAGCTGAAATCTAACACGTGGGATGGGTCACCATGATATTTCCGGAGCATAGACACATGGAATACTGGATGAACTAAGGATAACCCTGGAGGCAACGCGAGTCTATAAGCTACCTCCCCAACCTTATCATGACTCAAACGACCCGATATACCTAGGGCTCAACTTGGCCTTCTTCCCAAACCTCATAACACCCTTCATGGGCGACACATGAAGCAATACTCTTTCTCCAACCATGAATGCTACATCACGAACCTTACGATCGGCATAACTCTTTTGCCGAGACTGAGCTGCACGAAGTCTCTCCTGAATAATCTTGACCTTATCTAAGGCCTCCTGAACCAAGTCGGTACTCAACAACCGTGCCCCTCCTGGATCAAACTATCCAATCGGCGATCTGCACCGTCTACCATATAACGCCTCATAAGGAGCCATCTGAATGCTCGACTGATAACTATTATTATAAGCAAACTCTGCTAACGGCAAGAACTGATCCCATGAACCTCCAAAATCAATAACACAAGCGCGGAGCATCTCCTCCAGTCTCTGAATGGTACGCTCAGATTGCCTGCCAGTATGCGGGTGAAATGTTGTACTCAACTCCACTCGGATACCCAACTCTCGCTGAACTGCCCTCCAAAAGTTCGAAATAAACTGTGTACCCCGATCAGAAATGATAGACACGGGCACCCCATGAAGGTGAACAATCTCCCGAATATACAACTCAGCCAACCGCTTTGAAGTATAAGTACTAGTCACTGGAATGAAGTGTGCTGACTTAGTCAGCCTGTCCACAATAACCCTAACCGCATCGAATTTCCTCTGAGTCCGTGGAAGCCCAACAACGAAGTCCATAGTGATACGCTCCCACTTCCACTCCGGAATCTCTATCTACTGAAGCAAACCACTAGGTATCTGATGCTCATACTTTACCTGCTGACAATTTAAGCAACAAACCACCTAAGCCACAATGTACTTCTTCATCCTTCTCCTCCAATAATGTTGTTTCAAATCTTGGTACATTTTTGCTGCACCTGGGTGAATAGAATACTTGGAGTTGTGAGCCTCTTCAATGATCAATTCACGGAGGCCATCAACATTAGGCACACACAACCTACCTTGCATCCTCAAAACGCCATCATCTCCAACTATAAAATGCTTGGCATCACCGTGCCGAACCGTGTCCCTAAGGACCGCCAAATGTGGTTCATCATCCTGCCGCTCTCGGATACGATCAATTAGAGAAGACCGAGAGACAATATAAGCTAGGACACTACTGGGAGAAATATCCAACCTCACAAACTGATTAGCCAAAGTCTGAATGTCTGAAGCCAACGGTCTATTGCCAACTGGGAGATACGCAAGACTGCCCATACTTATCGCCTTTCTACTTAATGCATCGGCCACCACATTGGCCTTCCACGAGTGATACAATATAGTGAAATCATAATCTTTTAACAACTCTAACCACCTCCACTACCTCAAATTTAGATCTTTCATCTTGAATAAGTACTGGAGGCTACGATGGTCAGTAAAAATCTCGCACGGCACGCCATACAAATAATGCCTCCAAATTTTCAAAGCATGTACAATAAGTGTCAACTCCAAATCATGAACAGGGTAGTTTTTCTCATGGACTTTCAAGTGACGAGACGCATATGCAATCATCCTGCCATCCTGTATCAACACTGCTCCAAGGCCAACTCGAGAAGAATCACAATACACCGTGAAAGAACCCGAATCTGATGGTAAGACTAACACCGGTGCTGAAGTCAAGGCTATCTTGAGCTTCTGAAAGCTCACCTCGCGCTCGTCTGACCATGCAAATGGGGCACCTTTCTGAGTAAATTTAGTCATAGGGGATGCTATGGATGAAAACCCCTCCACAAAACGACGGTAGTAAACAACCAAACCCAAGAAACTCCTAATCTCCGTGACTGTGGTGGGTCTAGCCAGTTCTTGACGGCCTCTATATTCTTAGGATCACCCTGAATACCGTCAGCCGATACAATATGACCCAAAAAGGCTACGGAATCTAACCAGAACTCACATTTAGAAAACTTAGCATACAACTGATTATCCCTCAAAGTCTGGAGTGCTATACGGAGATGCTGCTCATGCTCTTCCCGGCTGCGAGAGTATATAAGAATGTCATCAATGAACACGATCACAAAAGATTCCAAATGTTGCTTGAAAACCCGATTCATTAAGTCCTTTAGCTGGAGCATTAGTCAGCCCAAAAGACATAACCAAAAGTTCATAGTGCTCATACCTCATACGAAATCCTGTTTTAGGAGTATCGGACTACCTAATCTTCAGCTGATGGTAGCCTGACCTCAAATCAATTTTCGAAAACACTCTATCAGCCTGAAGCTGATCAAATAGGTCATCAATCCTCGGCAATGGATATTTATTCTTGATAGTAACTTTATTAAGTTGCATGTAGTATATGCACATTCTCATTGACCCATCTTTCTTCTTTACAAACAGAATTGGTGCACCCCAAGGCGAGACACTAGGTCTGATAAAACCCTTATCTAACAAGTCTTGAAACTGTTCCTTCAACTCTTTCAGTTCTGGCGGGGCCATCCGATATGGAGGAATGGAAATGGGCTGAGTTCCCGGAGCCACATCACTACAGAAATCAATATCCCTGTCGGGCGGCATACCCGGCAGGTCTGCAGGAAATAAATCAGGAAATTCATGCACGATAGGAACTGACTCTATAGAATAAACCTCAACATCAGAATCACGAATATGAGACAAATAAGCCAAACACCCTCTCTCCACCATGCGACGAGCCTTGGCATATGAAATTACCCGGCTGGGAGAACCACTAGGAGTCCCTTTCCATTCTAATCGAGGCAACCCCGGTAAGGCTAAGGTAACTGTCTTGGCATGACAGTCTAAAATGGCATAATAGGGCGACAACCAATCCATGCCCAATATAATATCAAAGTCAACCATGTCTGGGAGTAAAAGATCAACACTAGTTTCAAGACCTTTGATGTCTACCACGCACGAACGAGATAATCGATCTACCACAATAGCATCCCCCACCGGTGTAGACACCTAAACAGGAACACTCAAGGGATCACCGGGCACATTCAAATATGAGGCTATATAGGAGGAAATATACGAATAAGTAGACCCCGGATCAAACAAAACGGAAGCAGCTCTATCACAAACTGAGATGATACTTGTAATAACAACGTCATAGGATTCTTCCTCAGGCCTAGCTAGAAAAGCATATAGTCGGGGCGGAGCCCCACCACCCTGAACCACACCT
This sequence comes from Nicotiana undulata, assembly GCA_005239495.1. Lineage (NCBI taxonomy): Eukaryota > Viridiplantae > Streptophyta > Magnoliopsida > Solanales > Solanaceae > Nicotiana > Nicotiana undulata. The sequence goes on from MDKH01221305.1 coordinate 30,209, forward strand.
CTGGGAGGACCTCCACCTCTAGCAGGCTGACCTCCACCTCTAGCTATATGTCCTCCACCTCTAACATTCTGGCTTCTACCTCTGACTACCTAACCCCCAACCCTTGCTGGCTGGGCAGGTGGTACTGCAGCTGGTGTTGGAACTATGGCACGAGAAACCTGGTACTGATGCCGACTACTTAGAAATTTCAGACAAAATCTCCGAACATGCCCATATTCACCACACTCAAAACATCCCTTATGATATGAGGCCTGACCCTGACGAACCGGCTGACCACGATAATAACTCTACAGAGGAGGTGCTCTAATAGGAGCTGAAGGAGCACTGTAGACTGGCTGAGCAGAAGGAGGTGCATAAGAACTACGACCCCCTGAAGTACCATGTGAAACCTGTAGTGCTGAATGGAATGGAATGGTTGAGTGGCCTCTGCTAAATGAAGTCCTGCCTCCAGATGAGGCACCACTGAAACCACCGGAATGGCGAGGTCTCTTGTCTGACCCCTTACCTCCCATCCCAAGAACTGATTCAACCCTCCTAACTATATTAGCTTCATCCTGAAGAGAAATCTCGGATCATGTCTCCTTGGCCAACTGCAACTTGATGGGCTTAGCAAGGCCATCAATAAATCGTCTGGCCCTCTCCCTCTCAGTGGGCAATATAAGCATAGCATGTCTAGCCAGATCCAAAAAATGAGTCTCATACTGAGTCACAGTCATGTTACCCTGCTGTAGTCGCTCAAAATGATGACGCTTATCCTCTTGAGTATTGACAGGTAAGAACTTTTCCAAAAAGAGATAAGAAAACTGATCCCAAGTCAGAGCTGGTGATCCTGCTGGCCTAGTCAACAAATAATCTCTCCACCATTTCTTGGCGGAACCAGTCATCTGAAAGGCTGCAAAATCGACCCCATTGGTCGCCAAAATACCCATATTATGCAAAACCTCATGACAACTGTCCAGATATTCTTGAGGGTCCTCTGAAGTAGCACCACTAAAATGGAGAAGGAATAGCTTAATGAACCTGTCAAGTCTCCACAAGGCATCTGATGACATGGTTGCCCCATTAGCGGGAGACACTGCTGCAACTGGCTGAATTAGCCCAATGGGATTGACCACTGGATTCTGAACCTAAGGAGTAGTATGAACTGGAGTGTTGGTAGTAGGAGTCGGGACCCCTCCTCTAGCCTGAGATACGCCTGTTGCAACAGGAAAGGTGCCAGTCTGGGCTACACTCTCCATAAGGCCCACTAAATGGACCAAAGCATCTTGAAGAACTAGGGTAGCAATAAACCCCTCGGGAACCTGAGCTGGTCCCACCGGGACAGTCTGAGTCGAAACCCCCTCATTAATCTTAATCTAGGGTTCCGCAGTTGTGGCTGCTGCCTGAGCAACGGGCTGAGTCTTGCCCCTGCCTCAGCCTCTGGCGTGGCCTCAGCCTCTGCCCCTAGTAGGAGCTGCTGCTGCTGGAGGTCCGGAATTCTTGTCAACGGAAGATGAAGCACGTGTCCTCGCCATATGTGAGAGAATAGAAGAATCCAAATCAGTATTTGAGATACAAGAATCGCACGATAGAATATAAATAAAAATGGAGTTGTTTCCTAACTTAATAGCATCTGAGAGATAAGTACAGACGTCTCTGTACCGATCCTTCAGACTCAACTAATCTTGTTCGTGGATTGTGAGACCTAAGTAAACCTAGTGCTCCGGTACCAACTTGTCCCGACCCAAATTCCCAACCTTAGGGATCGTGATGGCGCCTAACACCACACTTGCTAGGCAAGCCAATGTTAGAATTCGGTTAATCAACATTCTTAATTAATTACTAACGCATGAATGAAAAAATTTCCAATTGAACTTAACTAGAATAATTCCCGAAAAAAATAAAGTAGCATAATAATAATGACCAGTTAAGTAAAACGAACCACAAACTAATTATAATAATAACTCTAAAACTAACCCAGGGTCTGGTGTCACAATCCACGAACTACTAAAGAATACTACAAATAATGGCTGAAAAAAATAGTGTGACTGTTCTGAATGACATATAACAGTGTATGTAGATATAAGAGAAGACTCTCGGATATCTGCGAACGCCGGCAGATGTACCTCGTGTTTCCAAACGAATCGGGTAGTCGTCATGAAATCCTCTACTGCTGAATAGTACCTGGATCTGTGCAAAAGAGAACAAAGTGTAGTATCCGTACAACCGACCCCATGTACTGAGTAAGTGTCGAGCCTAACCTCAGCAAAGTAGTGACGAGGCTAAGTCGGGCTTCAACAATTTAACCTTTGAAAATAATAAATAATGAGCAAGGAAGAAATCTAAACCAATAGATAATTAAGTGTTGCAACAAAATAAAATAAAACAACTCAGCCAAAACCAATTCTCAAATATATGTTCAGAGTTCCAAACTTTAACTTTAAATAAAAATAGTACTAAAATATTTAAAGAGTAGTAAAATAGACATTTAAGCTTTTCACAACTTTGATTCTCTTTTTTCTTGAAAAATCGGTAAAATATAAATGTAAATATCCTCCCTTATCACTCCTTGTTGCGACGTTCAACCCGCTCCCACTTGTCCTCCCTTATTACTCCTCCCTAAAATATCTCCCTTATTACTCCTGTTGCGGCGTGCAACCCTATCCCAACTGTCCTCCCTTATCACTCCATGTTGCGGCGTGCATCCTGCTCCCACCTGACATATCATATCAATTTATTCAAAATTTCATAAATCAGGCCAAGCCTATCACAATGCTTTTGTTTCAAAAATTTAAATAATAAACTGCATTTTTCTCAAGACTTCATCAATAACCTTTCAACCATGAAACCAACAAGAATATCAAAATATATACATTTATTCCATAATACAATACCAAGCGTCGCAGCCATATTTATATCACGAGGGAACCAGTTCAAACAACCAATACTCTTTCCAAACGTTCACAACAATAAGTAAAAACAATTCAACAAGGCCAAATAGTCATAGAAAGAATAATGAACATGTAACAGTTAAGACAACAATCAAATAAGTGGGGAACGAGAAAGGGGACCATATTTTAGCAACCACTTTGGGTGGTGCATAGATACTCGTCACCACACCTATACACCACGCCCATGCAATTCACATAACAAAAAAGTGGGGAGTCCTATTCCCTCAAGCTAAAGTTAGGCCAAACACTTACCTCAATTCCGCAGGCCACTCACTGCTCAATTATTGCTTTTCCTTTTGAATTCACCTCTAACTTGCTCGAATCTAATCAAAATTAACTTAATATCCTTAACTAATGCTACAGGAACTAACTTTATTGAAAATAATAATTTTTCCTAAGCTTTTCTCAAAAAAAGTGAAAATCCGACCCTGGGCCTGCCTGGTCTAAACTTGGGGTTCGGACCAAATTACGTTTTCCCAATCAAACACGAACCCAAATATGCTATTAGTTTTGAAATCCGATCTTAATTTGATATAAAAATTCGATTTTTACAAAACTCCTTAATTCTACCCAAAACCTAGATTTTTACCATGAAAATTCTTTGTTTTTGCTTTAAAAGTAATACAAAATAGTAAGGAATTGAAAGAACAAGGTTTGAAATTGATTACCTATAAATTGGGGATGAAGATTTCTGAAGAAAACTCATTTTTAGGGCTGGAACTTCGAAAATTTGGGGAAGAAAGTGTTATGTCCTTTTATTAACAGGTATTTATATTAGTTGGGTTGGGCAACTTCTGCGATCGGGGATAAAGAGGTGCGATCGCACAGGGTAAGGGCATCTTAAGCAGTGCGATCGTAGGGGGAGGGGTGCGATAGCACAGGGTATTGGATTTCCCTCCCCCATACCAAAATTTAAAGCAGTGCGTTTGCACTGTATAGTGTGCGTTCGCACAGGGTAAGGGGCTGGGGGCAGTGCGATCGCGGTTACATAGGTGCGATCACACATGGTTCCAAACAGGCCTCAAACTTTACTCTGTGCGATCGCGGTCTTTCCTATGCGATAGCACAGGTCAAAATACCTGGACACCAGAACTGGAAAAGCCAACAACTATTTTTAAGTGAAAAACACCCCGTGGCCTATCCGAAACTCACCCGAGCCCTCGGGGCTCTAAACAAATCATGTACACAAGTCTAAAAACATCATACGGACTTGCTCGTGCGATAAAATCATGAAAATAACATGTAAACTATGAATTAAACCTCAAAACTCATCATTTTCATCAAAAACTCTTAAGGTTCATAGTTTCTCAATTGGATATCCGAATCACGTCAAACGAACTCTGTTTTCCACCAAATTTCACAGTTAACCTCTAAATATCATAACGAAGTTGTACCGGGCTCCGAAACCAAAATACGAACCCGACACCAATGAGTTTTAGCATTATTTCGTTTCTTTAATTCATGAACATTTCAGCAAAACATTTTCTTTCAAAAATTGATTTCTAAGGCTTGGGACCTCGGAATTCATTTTCGGGCATATGTTCGAGGCCCAGATTTTACTGAGGACCTCCCGGGATCATCGAAACACGGATCCAGATCCGTTTACTCAAAATATTGACCTAAGTCAACTTTTATCAAATTTAAATACTAAAAATCACCATTTCTCATATTGTCACATAAAAGCTTTCCGATTTCACGCCCGGACTACGCACGCAAATTTGAGGTATTTAATTTTAGTCTTTTTATGGTTAGTTTGCATGGAACGGAGTCTAAATTTATAAAATGACCCCTTGGGTCATCACACAATGGCTCCTGAGGCTTCAGTACCTTAAACAACCCTTTCACACCCTTCCACATATGAATGAAGAACTTATCTCTCTTCTTCTCCTTTTTCTTTGTTCAGGAATGTGCACCTGCCAGTTTGGCATGAGAAGTACTCAAGCCACCATGTGCCGTGGCCAAATTTGTGTATGCCTTCTCCAGCTGCTTCAAATGAGGCCCCTGTTTCTTTTGGTTATCAAGGTACTTATGAAGTCCTTCTTTGAAACATATGTAGAGGGTCCCTTAGAGCTTTCCCCCGGTCCCTGTGGAAGCCGAGATACCAGCTCGCGAACCTGCCGTATCTCCTCGGAAAGCATATCAAATGGGCCACCTGTGGAAGAAGAAGGATAACTAACTTGCTCGGCCTGAGGAGGCAAACCCACTTTTCTCTTCTTGCTCTTGACAGCTCCACCCTCCCCTCTCTTCTTCAAGGAGTGGATAGGCTTACACGACTCTACCCAGTTGTCCTCCGGATCCTCCTCAACCCCAGCCAGCTGGTACAACTCATTAATAAGAGATGGGAATAAAAATGACGTACCACCCAGGCGAAGATACTCCTTTAGCTCATTGACGAATATTTCGCCAACGTTGAGTGGAGTGTCGTCAAAGATACAAGCTACCATCAGTGCTCTCAGCATGGGCACATTCAAGATGTTGGACACCAGAGAGACACATATGCACACAATAGCTAGCCATACCTTGGCTTCAACGGTGAAATCTTGGGAGGTGATTGCTTTCTTATCCAATGCCCAAGGAACATCCACGCCCGGGCATAGCTTGGAAGCCAACCAATCCCCTGGAATCTTATCTTTCTCATGGAATGGATCCATGTCATGGTCAGGAAGGTGGTAGATGTTGTCGACAGCCTCGACCCCAAAATGCACCATCTTTCCTTGAATCCTCATTTTCAACTTTTTCATAATGATGGTAGGGAGGTTAGCATAGAACTCACTCACCCGTTATTCATTTTCCCTGCAAGGCTGAGGGGAGAAGCAAATCCAGCCCGTAGAGACAAGCTTTCGGTAGAACACAGGTAGACGTTCCTCAACTTTATCAATCACAATCCCACTCTCTAGGAGCAGCTTATTTGTGATTAGCTCATTGTAATACCATTGCTAAAACTCCCGTGATAGGAATCGATGTTGGTCGTAGTTATCCTCAAGCTCCATGGGACTCTCGGGCAAGGATTCAGATGAGTTGGAACTCATTCTTAATATATGAGCCTGCAAAACAAATCATTGAAATTAAAATGGAGTATAACTATGAAATATGTTGCAAAATGAATCTTAGATATCAAAAGAGTGATTGGACAGTTGAAACCACACTTAGAAAAAATTTCAAAAATCTCAAAATATGCAAGTGGTCGCTCTCTGATGTCGCATTTGCGACATTTTCTTTGCAAATGCAAAGTTTTCAGTCCCCCCCCCCTAAAAGTCACATTTGTGACATTTTCTTCGCAAATGGGAAGGCATCAGTCACTCTCAGTTATCGCAAATGCGACAGTCGACTTCACAAATGCGAAGTCTTCACAAATCGCAATTGCGAAGTCTGTCAACATTTCCTAAGTTCGCTAATGCGAACTCCCTTTCGCAAATGCGAACCCGTCGTTCCCAGCCCTAGAACAGTCTCCAATTTTTGAAATTTCTTCCATGAAATCACTCTTAAACACCCCCAAAACACCCCAAACACTAAATAATCCAATAAACATCACGTACAACCCTAAAGTGCAAAGAAATTCCAATGTTTAAACCCAAAATTTACTCCTACTTCTACAAAAACGTGGGCCCTAAAAGTTCCCCAAATTTCTAACATACTGGTGGGCGAACACTCTCAACCAACCTCACCCAGAAAATAACAACGTGAAAGTAGTGATTTCTATCATTTTGTGCACAGAAAAATTGAACCTATTCCAAGCCCTAGGGTTTTGAGAAAATAATTGAAGGAGAAGAAGAAGAAGAAGAAAATGCAAGGGATTAAGCAATTTTACCTGACCGTGTGCACTTAGAAGTGGAAAATTGATAGGTTGAACGTTGGGAGAACTCAATCGCCTGTTTTCTTTGGGTCGTTAATGGATTTTCAGTTTTATGAAATTAAACCGTCAGAGCCCCCCCATAAAGGCCCTCAGGTGTCGCATTTGCGAAACCCAGTTCGCAAATGCGAACTTCCCCAGAAACTGTTCAGTTTGCAAATGCGAACTCCAAATCAAAAAAATAAAATCTCATGTACTAAATAAATAAATAATAATAACAATAAAATAATAATAAAGGATAATAATAAAAAAAATATTTCCTGTACAAAACAATTTTAATTTTAAGAACGATTAATTAATTTGAGAAATAATGGGTTACTACCACTAAGCGCCACATTTAACGACATGGCACGACATAAGTTAATTTTACCATTTGTCTCGCCGCTTGAGAAATACGAAATTGGCCACCTAATTTGGAATCACGCTTGTGACCACGAACGGTGGGAATGATAGGTTGATAATCAAGTCGAACTCTAAATCTTCCACTTTGCACTTCTCGGTTTCCTGTGAGAAATGTTATTTGCCCTAGTATCCCTTTCAAATTGTAAATGTTTTGTTTCTCCCTCTCGTAATCTCCTTTTGACTCGTGTTGTTAAATTTCTATATCACCACATCAGTCTAATGATGAGAAATGCTTGGAATGTGACGTCGTAAAATTTCAATAACTCCAACCGTCTCCCCTGTCTCAAATTAAGATCCATGTTGTCCCGAACAAGTACTGGAGACTGCGATAGCTTGTGAAAACCTCACATGGCACACCATAGAGATAGTGCCTCCAATTCGTTAATGCACGAACAATTACTGTCAAATAATCGAAATTCAATTCTTTCTGGAAATTTTAATATCCTTTATTTTCCTCGAACTAGACTCAACATCAACCATACTTTAATTACGTTGGTCGACTTTAAGTCCTCACTTTCTTGGCATCACAAATACCCGTGGAGCCGGTTGGCGGATGTTCAATCCTTGAATTCCTTAAAGTAAAATTCACTTTTCCCTCGAAGTGAAATCTCCTTTGACCTTCTTTCACACATTCAAAATGATAAGTATAATGAGCCTCAATCGATGATTTCTAAACGATTATCCAATATTTTTCCAATGGGTGGATTGCATTTCCTCTTTATTAGGTATTCTAAATATTAAAATAGTTACCCCTCAGTCCGAGAGCCACAAGAAGGTTAGCCTGTTGAGGCAACTACTTGGGAGTCTGAGACGGATTTGTAGAGTAGATGTCCCCCAAGAACTATTTGCCAAACCCAGCAATTTTCTATGTCCAATCGAGGACGAACGTTTGTCTAAGAGGGGGAGATTGTGATGACCCAAAGGGTCATCTTATGAATTAAGACTCCCTTAAATGCTCATAGGCCTTCAAGAGACTAATTTTAATTACCTCGATTTGCGAGCGCAGTCCGGACGTGAATCAGAAAACCTTTTATGTAAAAATATGAGAAATAGTAATTTTAGAGTAAAATTTTGATTTTAATTGACTTTGGTCAATATTTTGAGTAAACGGACCCGGATATGTGTTCCGATAATTGAAGAAAATTGTTGTGCTGATTTTTTTAAAAGGAAATAAAGGAATGAACTAATGTTTGAACTCGTTGGTATCGGGCTTGTATTTTAGTTCTGGAGGCCGGTACAAGTTTCATATGATAGTTAAGCCCTAACTGTGAAATTTGGTGAGAATCGGAATTGATTTGACGCGAATTGGACATCAGGTTGAAAAGTTATAAATTTGAGTGTTCTTGAGAAAATCCTGAGTTTTGAGGTTAAATTTGTAGTTTTGGATGTTATTTTGTTGATTTGATCGCATGAGCAAGTCTGTATGATGTGTTTAGACTTGCGTTCATGTTTGGTTTGTAGCCCCGAGGGCTCAGATGAGGTTTGGGTAGGCTACGGAGTGTCTAGACTTAGAGAAACATTACACAACAAAATATGGTGTTGGCAAGTCTCTGATCTCGCATTTGCGAGATCAGACTTGCAAATGCGAAGTCCTGGGCCAGCCCTAGATCTCACAAATGCGAATTCCCCATATATCGCAAATGCGATATTTTTCTCGCATTTGCTATGGCAGCAGAAATTAAAAGGGGTTCGCAAATACGAACCCCTGTTCGCAAATGCGATAACTGCAAGGTATTTAATGAAATTTTTGACGGGATATTCACTCATTTTTCAATTCTCTCAAACCCTAAACCTCTATAGGTAATTTTCCAAAGACCCAAATTTCTCCAAATCATTGGTAAGTGATCTCTAACTAATTTCTTTCAATCCTTAACAACTTTTAACAATATTTCAACCAAAATCTAGAGTTTTCATGGTAAAAATTGGGATTTTAGGAATTTAGGTATCGAATTGAGGTCGGATTCCAAAACCAATTGTATATCCGGGCACGGGGAAGAATGGGTAAACGGGTTTTGATCCGAACCTCGAGTTTAGACCAAGCGAGCCCGGGGTCAATTTTTGTATTTTTATAAGAAAACATAGGGAAACCATAGTTTTCCAATAAATTTGATTCCTTTAAGCTATAACTAGTAACATTGAACCAATCATGATTAGATTCAAGCAGATTAGAAACAAATTCTAAAGGAAAGGATGTGCTAAAGCAGTGATTTGCTTGTGTCATCGAGGTAAGTACTTAGTTTAACCGTGACTTGAGGTAATAGGAATCCCCAACTTGATTGTTATGTGAAATTGCTCGTGTGTGGTGTATAGGTGAGGTGAAGAGTACCTATGCACTACCAAATTGTCTGTCTAATATCATCCCTTCCCCGTTTCCAATTATTTGCGTCCTGGCTTAATTGTTTTATGATCATTGAGGCTTACATGTCCATTTGGTTTCGTTAAATTATTGTAAAGTATTGTTTCGAGTATTTTAGAAGTGTTGTTTGTTCCCTTGGTTTTGTTATGATACATAAAGCTTGAGGTGGATGACAGTGTTACGATATTTACATATGTTCTGGTTTGTTTCATACTGAAATGATATTTGATGAAGTTTATGAGTTTTACCGTTTTCTGTTAACAATTCTTGAGACAAAAGTGCTGTGAAAGGCTTGGCCTGAATTGTGAAAGTTTTCATAAATAAATAAACTGATATGATATGTCTGGTGGGAGCAGGTTGCACGTCGCAACATGGAGTGACAAGGGTGGACATGTAGGATCGGGTTGCATGCCGTAACATGTGTAATAAGGGTGAAGTATATAGGGAGGTGCAATAAGGGTGGACAGGTGGGAGTGGGTTACACGCCGAAACAAGGAGCAATAAGGGAGGACACTTATGTTTTACCGATTTTCCAAAAATATAAAGATTTGCAAAATTACTGTTTTACTCTACTATTTTTCATATTTTTCACTTCTATTTTAAAGGAAATTTGGGAACTTGTGTGAGAAATTTGTTATAGCTGAGGCCTGAGTTGTTTTAATTATTGTTACAGTTTATTGTTCTTTTTTTGTTTAGAGTTTCATTCTTGCTGTATTATATATATTGTTACAGGTTAAGTTATAATTACCCCGTCTTAGCCTCATCACTACTTCGTCGAGATTAGACTCGGTACTTACTCAGTACATGGGGCCGGTTATACTGATACTACACTCTGCACTCTTTTGTGCAGATCCAGGTACCGACCAAAGTGAGGGGATTTTAGTAGCAGTCATTATTACTCAGAGACACGAGGTAGATCTGCTGGCGTCCGAAGATTCCTGGAGTCTTCTTCCATTTATTTAGACATTGTTTTATTTCATTCAAAACAGATGCATATTTCTTTCAGCCCATTATTCATAGTATTCTTAGTAGTTCGTGAATTGTGACACCAGACCCTGGGGTAATCTTATAGTTATACATTTAGTTCGTGGTTCGACTTAGTTATTGATTATGTTAATTACTCATGTAGTTATTCGTTGGAAATTAGTAGATTTAGTTTATTTTAAATTGTCTTATTGTGTTTAAGTAAATATTCAAAAGGAAAATGGCTAATCAAGTTCTAACATTGGCTTGCCTAGCAAGTGTGGTGTTAGACGCAATCACGATCCCTAAGATTGGGAATTTGGGTCATGACAAAATGCAAATGTAATTATGAAACAATGCAGTAAAATATTTAAAAATATACATGTTGGTGTAACAAAATATGTTGAAGGATAATTATTGGATATTTATATAAAATACCGAAAGAAATTAATTTAAAGGCTTTAAAAATTATGAAAAATGCTTGTATAGGTTTATAAACTAAATGAGGATGCAAATATATAAACTAAATGAGGAGAATATATATATATATATATATATATATATATATATATATATATATATATATATATGTGTGTGTGTGTGTTAAAAATATGAGGGAAAATTGGGTATCAACAACCACAATAGCTGCTCATCACCTAATCCGGTACCGATAATACACTTCATATCAAATGAAACCTCATTCTAGACCTCTGTAACGCTACTAATGATAAAGAAAACATGCATAAATGCGTAACAACCCAGAAAATCAACAAGTCGAGGAGCCCCCACGTCAAACAAGGACCATTGCTAAATCTGAGTGGTAATGCGATATTTATCTTCCGAACATTCTTTTTTTCCAGTACGATAGTGTAGAACCCATATCCAAAAAACTCATCTCACCGAATACAACCAACCAACCGACAAGCCACACCAAGGGCCACATAGAACTTCACACAACGCGGTTCGTATACCAAATAAGCAATAACTCAAATATATCTAAGAATTGAAAGAAAACAAAGCACGAGGCTATGAAAAGACACTTATAATAAACCTGTACGAATAGTAATAATAGAATATTAAAATTTAGATAAAACATAAATTCATGTAAACGAACCCGAAAGTCAACTACCAGAGTGTCCTAGAATAACATGATCTCAAATCGCATATGACAATGTTGAGAATAATTAAAGCAACAAGCAACTACAACACATAAGATTTGTTGCAGCGTGCAACCCGATTTCCAAATTTGACACATTGTAACGACCCAGCCGGTCGTTTTGTGTGTTGCGACTCTGTTCCCGTAAATGACTCTTTCCATAGCGGCTACTCGTGCCTTATGATTTGTGGGGGCAGGTAGTTCGAGATTCAGAAGTGATTTGGCCAGTTCAGGAACACTTGGTTCCTGAAGGCTAGCCTATTTGGCTAATTTTGGTTTCGAGAAGCATTTTGAGCAAACGACCTCGGAATCGAGTGCTGACAACTCCAGCAGCTCCGGATGATGATTTCGGACTTGAGCGTATGTTCGCCTCGGGTTTTTGATAACCCGGGAGTATTTCGGCACCTGAATTGGAATTCAGGATTTCATAAGATTTAGAATTTGGTCTGGAATTGGACCTCATGATATCATGGTCTGAATGGGATTCCGGAACTGGCAATAGTTCTGTATAGTCATTTATGACTTGTCCGCAAAATTTGGGGTCATTCCGAGCAGTATAGACCCGTTCGGCGTATTGGTGAGCGAATGAAATTTTCTTGAAAACATAAGTTTGAAGCTAAGGGGTTTTGGAGAGTGATTTCTAGTGAGGATGATGTTTTGAGTGTTCCAAGGGCTCGAGCGAGTCCGTCTTATAATTTGGGACTTGTTGGTATAATTTGTCCCAATCGGGGCCAAAAACCAGCAATTTCATAGCTGGTGTGGCTGCTTCTGGTGTGACCGCACCTGCGGTCAATCAGCCGCAGGCGCGAGCTCGCACCAGCGGCCAATCAATCGTAGGCGCGGCTCCAGCCGCAGGAGCGGCCTTCCTCTCGCTGGTGCGGCTCCGCAGAAGCGGACAAAAGTCCGCAGGCGCGACCTCCCTAGGGCCCAGACCAAACCGCAGGCGCGAACCTTTTTCCACAGGTGCGAGTCCACACTTGCGAACCAAGGGCCGCAGGGGCGGAAACTGCTGCGCAGTTCTATAAAAGGCCCATTTCATGAATTTTCTTCCCAAACTCATTTTTCCCCCATTGTTAAGACCCATAAGAGCTCCAGATCAGTGTTAGCAAGTGATATACTCAGGTAAGTAATTCTTTGACTTCCCGCATGTTTATAACTTCGATTCTTGAGGAAATTCCACTTCCGAAAATTCATAAAAATCCATGGGAAGGCTTGGGAAAAAATAGAGGGTTTTGAGAAAATTGAATTTCTGATTTTTGGGCTATTATAGGATGATTAATTTAGTTAATCTTGATCCTTAGGCGACGTATAGCGCATTTCTTCAAGAATCGTAATTTTTCGGACACCGAGGCTCGGAGTTGAATATTCCAAGTACGTCAAGAATGTGTTTTAAGGGAAATCTTTGATAAATCCTCCTCGATTCCTCCTAAATTGATATAATTATGTGTTTTTGGCTAGTTGCGAGCCATCGAAGGTAATTCGGAGGATTCGTGCGTCTTGTTGATTGGTCCATTGACCGGAGGAGTACTTGTCCAGGTGAGTGTCCTTTCCAAACTTTGTAAGGGGGAAACGTCCCCTAGGCTCCTTGTTGCTAATTGTGATTGTTGAGGGGGCTGCATACGTACCACGTGACGAGAGTCCATACGTGGCATCTATACTGTATGTTGGGTAGCCGTAGGACCCACGAGCATGTTCTAGCTGTTTGTTTGATATTATATGATACCTTCTACAAGTTATTTGCCAATATATGATGAAATGGAGCTATGATAGCTTTGAATTAAATGTACATATTATACAGGTAAGAATTATGAATTTCATCAATTGATTAGTTGTGTTACTCCTGATATAATTGATAAAGAAAACAGAGTAAATGAGATAAATTTTGATCCTGAGCTATTGAGCAAAAATGGAGGTGATTGTAAATCCTTCCTATACTTGAATTATTCCACCATGGTGATATTATGAGAAAAGAGGATAATATTATATAAAATCCTAACTTTGACCATCAAGAGAGATGCGAATATTCGATCACGTTGAGCGTTGATGAGTCGGTACCATGGTGTCTACATATACGCATATATATATTCAACATTCATGCATTCATAGCCCCCGTGTCACATGTATGATTCGTGATCGGGGAGAACTTATATTTTCATTACTGGCCCCTGAGTCACAGGTTTGATTCGTGATCAGGGAGGAATTACACTTATTCTCATCAGCCCCTGAGTCACAGGTTTGATTCGTGATCAGCGAAGAACTATACTACTATTTTTATCGGCC
>MDKH01133832.1:0-11648 GCA_005239495.1 Nicotiana undulata
TATATATATATATATATATATATATATATATATAGAGAGAGAGAGAGAGAGAGAGAGAGAGACTTTCTTCTGTCTTGACTGGAAGAAGACAATACTCAATTGAATATGAAGTCCCGATAAGGGAGAATACTGTCGCTTATGAGACTATAAAAATGTACATAAATTCAGGAATATCAATTTCTCTTTAAGTCTCATTATCAAACACATGTAGTTACTGGATCATGTCAAAATGAAGCAAAGGTTTAGCCTTAACATACCTAGACCGATTCTCTTGACAATTCCTCTAGCACACGTCTTTTGCTACGAAATATGTAAAGGCAGATCAAAATAGGAAAAAATCCGTAGGATGTTCTTGGGAAAGATTGTACTGTTCTCCCTTAGAATTGCAAATATCGTTGTGATTACATAGTATAACTTCGTTGCAAATCTCTTAGAATTGCGATTCTGTATTGAAGCTTCATCCATACTTGTAGTCATAAGCCTTCATTTTGTGAATTTTATCATAATCTTATATGAATCTTTTATGAATTTGAGAAGTCTTTCATGGATTTTGTTGAATATTTCATTCTTTAATTTGATGAAGCCTTCCTCCATTCCCCTTAGTAAATTTAGGATGTTTCTTATTATAGGTGTGGGCCCCTTTTGTAAGATGACTTGGCCAAACATCTCCTCTAAACATGCCACTTACTTTCATGAAATATGAGTCATAATGGTCTAAAGACTTTTCTGCCACGTTAAGGCACTTAGTCTTATCCATTTTACGCTTAATTATTCAGTTAGCTTAATCAGTTAATTAACCTCTCACTAAAAATCCTTAATTACTCAATTATCCACATAACTAAGAATTATCTCAAATTACTTAAAATACTACTCACTTTTAACACACTTTGTACACCTTACTATTATGGTCATGTGGTACCCTTTATGGCATTAGTCAATATATATGCGGTGTTATAGCTCGGGCCATTTTTTATCCCAAAATGTCAAACTTCGACGAAATTCATTTCCTTAGATTCTCTTATCCTCTCCCCTTCATGAATTTACTTATCACTTGTTTGAAATAGCGTAATACTTATAATCCCAAAATAATCTCATTCCCGAACTTACGTGGATTAACTTACGACGAAACTTTAACGTAAGAAAAATGCGAGATGTAACATCTCATTTCCTAGATTTTATCAATATACTTATGGTGTACTTTCACGTACGAAAACATGTGGTGTAGCATCATTCCCCCCTTTGGAACATTCGTCCTCGAATGTTGACTGATGCACTTATCGTTTTCATAACTTATGTCTTCCGAATACTTTAGTACTCTCCTTGCCATCTAGACAACTGTTCTGTGAATAAATTCAAAGGCCAAGGCATTCCCCCATATAGGCCTGTTTCCCACACCATGACTTGTGGTTGGAATCCTTCCAATCTTGTAATTGTTGGTACCTTCTATCATGCAAGCTGTACGATTCTTACCTTGTAAGTGTGCCTACACGACTCTCCTTTCTATTTCCTCCGATTTTTAGTCGTTACTGAAGTTCTTTGCTCGGTACTTTGTCGAACTTACGAATATTGCTATATCTTGTTTCACAGGCCTAGTTATCTATCTGTATGGATTTACTGTATCTAATTAGGTCATACTATGCCATAATTCTTACTTTGATTTATCGTTACTGAGGTCTGCTACCAAACTCCATGTTACTTTCATTGCTTATCCCATATGTATTAGTCCAAATCCTTTAATGCTTCCTCATTACTGTTCATATTAAGAATGACGGCCTAATATCATCTCATGCTTTGTGAATTTTTACCATCCATTGTTGATTCATCTCGATATTGATCTACAATATACCATTGATAACTTGAAACCTCTTACGCAATCACTAAGGCTCATGTTGCATTGTGGGACATTTGAAGTGATTTTCCTGACCCACCTGGGAGCGATACGATACAATACCTCCATAATCGTATTGCATAGCATCCCAATGTGATTTACCTTACACGGGTATTTTAATCCTGTACAATTCATGAAATTATTACTCAACCGCAGGCCCAACGTCATCCTTCATATAACACAATTACACCTTCATTCTACTACCAGGGCAGCATTCCATGTCTTCTAAATGCTACTAGTCTTAGTTTCCTTTGAGTTCATTCAGGGTATACTGAGCTTTCTATAACTTAGAGAAGCCATCAGCTCTCTTGTTTTCATGGGTTTAATCTCGAGGACTCATCTATTTCTCGTTACCTTCTCACTCGCTCTTTCTTGTCCTTACTCCTGTCTTCCTAAAACCTTGTCGCTCTATCATACTGTTGCTTGCGATTTACACATATCCATTTATAACCTTCCTTCGACTTGCTTGCACCATAGATTTCCTTATGTTATTCTGGAACATCAAGCGAGACATCACATCGTCTCCAACTCTTCTTTACTCTCTTAAATAGACCTCTCAGTACCTAAAAACCATAGGCTGGAAGAAATTCCACTGACGATGCCGCTATTGTTCCTGGATACTGAATCCCCACGTTTTTAGCCTTCTATCCAAAGTATGAACTATTTCCAACCTTCTGCATCTGCGTATCTCGTAGGTTATTCACATTTACCTTACTTACCTTAAAATCTCGCATCACATCTTCTATCTCTTTCATAACCCCCTCTTCCACATAGGTATAATTCACATTCACAACTTGAATCTCTATTAAAATACTTGCATCTCTGGTGCACACACAAACCAGTGGGAGCTTCATACTGACTTCTTATGAAACTGGTACTCTTCTAACTAGCTTTGTGGTAGAACCGTTATAGAATATGGCTACTATACTATTTCTCTTGTACATCTGATATTTAAGGGTGATCCTGCAATGTTCTCAATCATGATTTCTATAATTTTCTGGTCCAATAATCAGACTCCTAATTTACTTTGTAGATGTAACTCTTTAGTTTCCTCTTGCTTTTGATCAGCCTTTATGTAGGCTTAATCTATCTTCCGATCTGCGGCTCATGGTATTATTTTAGGCTTTCATGGACTCTATGGAATATCCAGGATACAATCTTCTAACAATTCAATCCTTTATTTATGACCTGAACTCAATTCTTTCCTTTAACTTATACCGGAGTATTCTATGGTTGTATGTTTGTTCACATATATGCTGAATGGGTAACACCCCGAAATCTTAGGTGCATTCAAAACGTAACTAACTCTGGATCATTGATCGAGTAATTCCTTTCGTTTCTTCTCAGCTTTCTTTAAACGTAAGCTATTACTTTTCTTGGTCCTTCTTCCCCTTTTCTTGCGTGCATACTTAGCTTATCTTAGTTCCCACACATGCCAGAATTTTCGTGCAACTAATATGATCTTGAATATTACTTTTGACTTTACTTCCCGTTCATTAGCCATGGTAGGTTCCACTTTCTTATGGAGTGCATACAATGTTGTTGTAAGACTGTTGTTTTAAGACCATTTCCTCTTTAGGTCACTGAGCTTAGGTTGAAGCCTTCTTCCTTATTTTCTCAACTAGTCTTTCATTGTAGTACTTAGGGAGGACCCTCTGACTCTTGTAAAGTTGTGAGCTTATTACATTGTAAACTCGATGGACCTTTTGATGTCCTTCCGTGCCTATAATTATCCGTAGTTAGTTACCTCCATGCCCTTGTGCTCGTAGGGTTGCTTCTGAGCTAATATTTTGATTGTCTTTCTAGTGGCGCTCTTTTTTATCTCCGTAACACTCATACGGTACCTTTAACTACCCTGAATATTTCTCAAGGATCACGATGTCATATCTGCGAGACTGAATTCCCATGTTGGGGTTCACTATGTTTATCTTGCACAATCTGTTGATTCGTCTGAAACCTCATGTCTAGCCATAACTAGGCTCTTCCTGAACCAACTGTAACTACTCGTTGGCTTATTCTCATATCAATATTCCGCGTAATCTTTCTTGGGTTATTTTTTTGGTCTTAACTTATGTTCTCGTACTGGCTCCTTATCTACCAATAACATCTCGGGCAGGAACCCTTACTTTTTCTCCTTGACGTCACGTTTGCATAATGTTTGGGAATCATAGCATATCTTGAATAGGTGCAATCTCATCCCTTTCTCATTTGTATCGCATTCTTCCTTTACCATTCCGTAATTACTAGAACAACTTAATTCTGACGTAATGCCACATCACTCCATATTCCCCTTCTTCAAGGGAGTAATAAGATTTAGCGCTACGACGATCTACCTATAGATGTTTTACCTCTTAATCTTTGGCGTCTTTTTGCATCATCAATGACCCTTACTCGCCTTGCTGTAATCCTACTGTACCAAGGATAATAAAATTTCCTTATTCACGAGGCAGACACCTAGTGTAACTGGAACACACAGTTTCTTAAGCTTAACTTTGCTCACATTGCTTGCTTCAGGGAAGCGTCTTCCTGAATGACCGTTCTTTGAATTTCTCATGAATCTTCTTCTGTTGTCCATTATATTATCGTTGGAACGAAATCTGAATTAATCATGATGCCGACTATTATCAAATCAGTCAGTCCCTAGTTCATGTTTCGCTTATCTTGTTCACCAATCCATACCGATTTCTATTACTCTGGTTCTAACTTCTCCTTTTGGTAATCGCGTTAGAGTTGCAAACTTCTTTCTCAAAATGAAGATATGATTGTATGTCCTATACTTTTTTGTTGTCTTAAGGCCTGTCACCTCTCGTTTTTTCCTTCACTTGACTATACATTTTGTAATACTGTCATCTTTTGATCTACCGTTGTCATCCATGTATCATATCTTACTCATAATACTTCATTAACTCTTTTCTTATTTTCCGCTAACAATTATGTCTATTACTTTATTCTGAATACTTCAACAAGATATTCTTTTGCTTATAGCTCCCCTTGCTCCATGCACTAGCTCTTCGGTTTGCCTAACATTCTCTCTCTACTAAGGACGGGTGTCTATCTTTGTAGTACTCATACCTAACTGTCTTATTTTTAGAGTGCACCATATGGTGTCTCACAAGGAGATCTATTACCACATTTTCAATATCCTTCAGAAATGTCAACTAACAAAAACAGTCCATTCACCACTTTGGGTTACTCTTCCCCAGCCGGATCCTGATATCCCGTCCCTCTCTTAAACCATATATGTTAGCTTCCATAGGGCATAACTGAGATGGGTGTGGCCATTTGTACGTACCTCTATTGTTGTACAAGGTAACTCAAAAGGCTTATATTCCTCTGCTTGAATTTGTAAATACTGATAATCTTTAATAACTGGGTGCCTCGTACCTTTCTTCATCTTGCTTATTTTACTTGTTGAAACTTGTATCTATCTTCTGAATCTTTCATTTCCTTTCACCTTATGGGTGGATGGATATTCTTTCCTTAAGGCTCCTTATCAAGAAGCTTATACACACATGATCTACTGAAGACCTTACATTTACTTATCATAAGCATGATGCAAAATTGAGTTCCTCTGACTCAACTCTACAACAACTATATCTCTTACCAACCATCTTTCCGGATGTAGGTATCATCTTATTACGACTAAAATAGAAGTTAGGAGTTTGAATTCTTGTAAGTGAGCTCTACAGCACGATCTAGAGTAAGAAGAAATATTGACAGTCTTAAATTCCCTGTAGCCTCCTGCTTATAAGTTTGGTGCAATACACCCATAAACAAGACTCTACTAGACACGACTTGTAGACTCCCTAGGATAGAACTGCTCTAATACCACTTTCGTCATGACCCAAACCGAAGGGCCGCGACGGGCACCCGGTGCCTCACCTATCCTTGCGTACCAACTTGGGACTAAGGGACTCTGAACATATAATGTCATATAGACATGGGCCACATTGCAACACAATTTGTGAACACTGACTAAAGATCAATATAACGTTGGGCCGACAAGGCCGTCATAACTACTACAACTGGCAAACCATCAAAATAATACAAGGCCTACAAGCCCAACATACTGCACTAACTGACATGATATGTCTACAAGTCTCTACTAATAGATGTACGATGATCGAAACAGGGCCTCAACCTACCCATAACATATATATACACAAGATGTACATAAACTCTAGACCCAACAACTCCGAAGGACGTGGAGCATACCGATCAAACTGAACTCGGGCAACACTTACTGAGGAGGTCTATCCGTCTGTCGCTGAACCTGCACGCATGGAATGCAGCGTCCCCGGCAAAAGGGACGTCAATACGAAATAATGTACCGAGTATGTAAGGCAACAAAATAACTAAAAACTGAAACTGAACTGATAATATAATAACTAGAAATAACTGGGAGTCAAAGATAATCTGAAGATATGCTTACCTGTTGATACTGATTCAACTCTCTCAATATAGTAAGTAAAATAGATGTCTTGGCCTTATAAGGCTCGGTATATATAAATTCCAGAAAATGAATTTCTCTTTATGTCTCGTTATCAAACACATGTAGTTACTGGATCATGCCAATATGAAGGAAAGGTTTAGCCTTAACATACTTCGACCGATTCTCTTGACAATTCCTCTAGCACACGTCTTTTGCGACGAAACATGTAACGACAGATTGAAATAGGGAATAATATGTATGATGTTCTTGAGAAAGATTGTACCGTACTCTCTTAGAATTGAAAATCTCATTGTGATTACATAGTATAACTTTGTTGCAAATCTCTTAGAATTGCGATTCCGTATTGAAGCTTCATCCGTACTTGTAGTCATAAGCCTTCATTTTGTGAATTTTATCATAATCTCATATGAATCTTTTTGAATTTGAGAAGTCTTTCATGGATTTTGTTGAAGATTTCATTCTTTATTTTGATGAATCCTTCCTCCATTCCCCTAAATAAATTTGGGATGTTTCTTATTATAGGTGTGGGCCTCTTTTGTAGGATGACTTGGCCAAACATCTTCTCTAAACATGCCGCTTACTTTCATGAAATATGAGTCATAATGGTCTAAAGACTTCGCTTCCACATTAGGGTACATAGTCTTATCCATTTTATTCCTAATTATTCAATTAACTTAGTCACTTAATTAAACTCTCACTAAAAATTCTTAATTACCCAATTATCCACATAATTAAGAATTATCTCAAATTACTTAAAATACTACTCACTTTTAACACACTTTGTACACCTTACTATTATGGTCATATTGTACCTTGTATGGCACTAGTCAATATATAGGGGGTATTATAGCTCGGGCCATTTTTATCCCAAAATATCAAACTTCGATGAAATTATTTCCTTCGATTCGCTTACCCCCCCCCCCCCCCCCCCCCCCCCCCCCTTCACGAATTTACTTATCACTTGTTTGAAATAGCGTACTACTTATAATCCCAATATAACCTCATTCTCGAACTTACATTGATTAACTTACGACGAAACTTTAACGTACAAAAAATGCGGGATGTAACATCTCATTTTTGAGCTTTTATCAATTTACTTATGGCGTTCTTTCACGTACGAAAACATGGGGTGTAACCTGACCCAGATTTGACTTTTGAGTATTTGACCTCGGATTGGAATTTTGATGGTTTCGATAAACTCAGGGTGGGTATTTTGGACTTAGGCGTGCGTCTGGATTTGGATTTGGAGGTCTGTAGCGTAATTTGAAGCAATTCGACAAAAAATAGAAAGTTGAAGTTTTGGAAGGATTGAGAGGTTTGACCGATTGTTGAATTTTTGAATATGGGGGTTGAAATGAGACTCTGAGAGTTGGAACAACTCCATCAT
This sequence comes from Nicotiana undulata, assembly GCA_005239495.1. Classification (NCBI taxonomy): domain Eukaryota; kingdom Viridiplantae; phylum Streptophyta; class Magnoliopsida; order Solanales; family Solanaceae; genus Nicotiana; species Nicotiana undulata. Next base: position 7,729 of record MDKH01133832.1, read on the forward strand.
GTCATTTGGGACTTGTCTGCAAAATTTGACGTCATTCCGGGTTCAATTGATTGGTTTTGGCACGAGTTTTCGAAGTCAAAAGATTTGAAAGTTCATAAGTTCGATTCTTGGTGTGATTCATAGTTTCAGCATTGTTCTATGTGATTTGAGACCTCGAGCGAGTCCGTGTTAGGTTATGGAACTTGTTTGTATGTTTATACGGGGTCCCACGGGCCTCGTGTGTGTTTCAGATGGGCTACGAGCCAATTTCTTTTATTTTTGGATTGCTGATTTCAGGTGTCTGGTGTTCTCTTTCACAGTCGCGTAGATCCAGTCGCGATCGCGTAGTGTACTATTGACCTGCCATATGTTCCTTCATCTTGTTCGAATTGTTAGGTTTGCGATCGCGAACATGTAATTTATTATGCAACGCATTCGCTTCTAAATGTCCGCGAGTGTGTAGTGTTAGCCTTGCTGGGAGCCCCAACTTGTTCTTCGCGTTCGCGTCTTTGAGTATGCGATCGGGTAAGCTTAGTCCACTATTATCTGCATTCATATAACCTTGTTCGCGTTCCCGTAAAGTCGTTTGGGAAGCCTTCTTCTTTCTTCTTTGCGATCGTAAGTGATGCTCTGCGATCGCGATTAATTAAATGCCTGGGCAGAATATAAATCTTCAAATCGAGGGTTAGGCCATTTTCACCATATTTTGCGTTCTAGACCTCGGTTTTGGGAGCTTCTTTGTGGGTATTTTAAAGAAAATCGATTGGGCAAGTGTTCTTCATCTAGAATTAAATATATTCCATGATTTTTATCCATGTTTTTATCATTTACTTTGTGTTTTGAGTTGAGGAAAATGTTGGTTTTTGAAGAAAATTTCCAAAACAAAAAATCATGATTTGATGGACGAAATGGTATCGGAATTTGATAATTTTTGTATGGTTGAACTCATATTGGAATGGGTATTCGGATTTTATAAAATTTGTCGGGTTCCGAGGAGCAGGCCCTGGGGTCGACTTTTGGACGGATATTGGGATTTTGTTAAAGAATGAGACTTTATGATCCAGAATAGTTTCTTATGAATTTTATTTGTGCTTTGAAGTTATTTTGGTTGGATTAGAGCCGTCTGGAGGTAGTTTCATCTGAGAAGTGCATTTTAGAGTATCGGTCTGTCTTATCTGAGGTTAGTATCTTGCCTAACATTGTGAGGGGGACTTCCCTTTAGGATTTGTGTCTTCTATGCTACTTGTAGTCCGTGTACGCGAGGTGACGAGTGTGTTCTCGGACTTATTTGTGGAAAATTTACCTTTTAGGTTTCTTAGGTCCTTATATTCACTAAGTAGGAAGTTGTTATGATATGATTAAGTTTCCTATTTGCTAGTCCCACCTTTATTGTAACAACCCGACCGACCGTTTTGAGCTCTAGCGCGTCGTTCAGCAGTTTGAGGCCGTGAGCAGCTTCACTCCAGGTATTATGACTTGTGCGCGTGGTCGGAACTAGAATTTATGAAGTTCATAGTTGATTTGGAAAGAGAATTCTCGTTTTGGAAGCTTAAAGTTGGGATAATTGACTAAGGTTGGATTTTTTTATTGAATGACCTCGGAATCAGGATTTGATGGTTCCAGAAGGTTCGTATGGTGATTTCGGACTTGGCCGTATGTCCGGATCGCGTTTCAGATGACCTGAGAGCATTTCAACATTTATTGTGGAAGTTGGCATTTTTGGAAGAAATTCATAAATTTGGATTGAAGTATATTCCAGTGTTATCGATGTCCGTTTTGGATTTCAAGTTTGGGAATAGATCCGTATGGTGATTCTGGTATTGGGAGCGCGATCGGAAGTAAATTAGTCTGTAGGTCATATTTGAGTCATTTGGCTAAAGTTAGAAATTTGAAGGTTTTTGAGAAGTTGGACCGGAAGTGGACCTTTTGATATCAGGGTCAGATTCTGATTCCGGAAGTTGGAGTAAGTCCGTAATGTAAAATGTGACTTGTGTGCAAAAGTTTAGGTCAATCGGACGTGATTTGATAGGTTTCGACATCGAATGTAGAAATTGGAATTTCTTAGTTTCATTAGACTCGAATTGGGGTGTAATTCGTGATTTTAGCGTCGTTTGATGTGATTTGAAGCCTCGAGCGAGTCCGTATTATATTTTTAGACTTGTGGGGTGTTTCTTTTGGAGCCCCGGGAGCTCGGGTGAGTTTCGGTGTAGCTTCGGACCATTTTGTTGAGAAGTAGGATTATTCAGGTGCTGGTGCGATCGCAAATGCGATGTCTTGGTCGCAAATGCGGTCATCGCATTTGTGAGTTTATGTTCGCATTTGCGAACTGGGCGGCTGAGGAGGATGGTTCGTATTTGCGATGAATAGGTCGCTTTTGCGAGGCCAGAAGGGTTCGCATTTGTGGACCCTTTATCGCATTTGCGAAATAGGGCAGTTCAGTCGGGGGTCGCATTTGCGATACTTTCTTTGCATTTGCGAAGTCGCATTTGCAATCTCCCTGTCGCAAATGCGACTGGAACCAAGTGCTTTTTATTTTGAGACTTATCCCACTTCCCTCGTTTCCCACTTGGTCTTAGGCGATTTTTAAGAGCATTTGAGAAGGGGTTCCATCATCATCAAGAGGTAAGTGATTCCTTCTAGTTATGAGTTAAATACAAGGATTATATATGGATTTAAACATGTAAAGCAGTAGAATTTTTGGGATATTGAAGAAAACCTAGAATTTGGTATTTTTAGATTTTGACCACGAATTTGGGCGTGGAATTGGAAAAAAATTATACATTTGAGTTCGTGAGGTTATGGGTAATGTTTATCTTCGAAATTTTTTGGAACCTGGGCACGTGGGCCTGAGGGTGATTTTTTTCGACTTTTCGATCGAGGTTAGAAATTGTTATAAATTGGATTATAATGAGTATTAGAGTATATATGTATGGAATTTCCCAATATTTAACTAGTTTTGGAGCGTCAAGCATCGATTTGAGTTGTTTGAAGGGCTTGGGAGCCGGTTATGGGACTCCGCAGCGACGTAAGTCTCCTTTCTAACCTTGTAAGAGGGAATCTTCCCCATAGGTGAAATAATTAAATTATGTGTTACTATTTGTAGGGGGTTACATACGCACGAGGTGACAAGAGTCCGTACGTAGCTACTATTGTGCTTAAGTCCGGGTAGTCTAGGACCCAAAAGCATGCTATACTTGAAATATTTGTAACCTTATCGACAATTTAAATTGATTAAATCATATTAAATTGGTAAATTAATTTCTAAATAAGTTAAACTTCATTTTCTTAATCATGAAAAGAGGATTGACTCTTACTTGGATAAATGTTCCCTGGTGATTTCTTGATTGACTGTTTGAATGTGTATTTACAATTAACCTCGTCGCATGTATGATTCACGTGTGGGGTAATAGATGCATCTATGGTTCGCGCCATTCGACCCTCTGGTAGTGCACAGTTTAAATATTGTTGGATGGGGCCGTACGACCTCGGCATAATTGCGCATGCTTGTATTGCTTGCCTTGTAAAATTTATGAATAATGATATTTCTTCCTTGGCCTAAGATAAATATTTATATGTTGAAATATGAATTTTTGGAAATCTCTTATTGTTAAAAAGAATTTTTTACCTACTTCTTGTTTATTGAGTTTGAAATTACCTTATAAAATCCATACTTTTACACATTTTGGTATTTCAATATTTGGACCACTAGTAAGTTTCGTAGTCTACCTCCCGTCAATACTTCTTCAAGGTTAGACGGGATACTTACTAGGTACACGTGCTTTTTGTACTCATACTACCCTTGCTGTGCGTTTTGTTGCACAGGCACATGTATGTCTAGTGGCCTAGTTTGGCGCAACAACATGGTTGATACGGAGACTTAGTGTCACGACCCCAAATCCTAACAGGCCATGATGGCGCCTATCGTGGAACTAGGCTAGCCA